>JACEIK010001176.1:18361-95459 GCA_018107945.1 Datura stramonium
CAATTCAATTAATTTTTAACTAATTTCAATTATACACTATTTATCTATATTATATATAAATACTTTTAGATCTGAAACCGAACACAGAGTTGCTAAATCAATGACGACTCAGTTTCAAAGGCCCCCACATAGTGCGACCACAGAAAACGACATTCTTTCAACTAACACAGCAATAATTCATCGATCATCCAAAAACCTTTGACATTTGGTATGAGAAGAATCAATTTTTATTTTCTTTTCATATATTAGAATTCTGCTGGCTGGACACAGAGTTGCTAATTTTTAAATTCTTTAATAGAAAAAAAAAAAAAGTAAACCAGGGATTAGTTTAAATTGACAATTGGATCTGTACATGAGTCTTCACCATAGTTGCAAACTGAAATTGTAAACAAACAATCTTGATCTGTAGTTTCTGATGGAAGAGGAAAAAAAGTTCACAAATTTTGCAGTACAAAATGGATCAGCTGATATTTGTGAAGTTATAAAGAGTTATATACCATTCTTGAATGTGAGAAGACTATCAGAAAAGGCCACTTTGCCTAAAAGAATGTTCCCTCATTCTGCAGCTTATGATCTTTTCAGGTATAAACTATTAGTTTCTTGACTGTAATTGCTGATCTATATCCAGATATTAATTGCAATAATAGTTGAAGTATTTAGGCAGTTGAGCCAATGTGGCTACAACAGCTTTTCATTGAATGCCGATTTAAGTTTATTTAAAGTTTTAAAATTATGAGTTCATATCTATTATTTATTATTTTTTTAAAGTGATATTTTCCTCAAACTTATACTTTGCATCGTAAGTATTGCGTCCATCTGAACCTAATACCAATGAGCTAAGCTGCATCTGTTGGAGTTTTAAGGTGTGAATGAGAAATGAGAAACGGTAGAAAAGGTATTTTTTGGATTGCATCAAAAAGACACCTTTTAGATTACACCTCTTCATTTCACCTTTTCGTTGTCTGTAAATTCAGAGGTCTTGTCTCAATTTTACACCAATAACACTTATTTGCCGCTATTACAAAAATGTTTTTCCATTCTATATTCGGAAGGAACTAAAGAAGTAACCCAAATCTTTGGCAATAGTGAGAGGTTGTAATTCTTTAAGAACATACTAGCAACTTGTGAGCTCGAAATATTTTTCTATTTCTTCTACTTTTCTGATTTACTGTTTTGAACATGATTTAGATAGCTCGTTTGTCCCTGACTCTTGGGCCATTGAATATTAAAGTCTTCAATCCACGAGGAAGTATATTACATAGTTCAGAATAACATATACATAAATAAGCTAACATAGAGTAAAATCGAACATGAATAAATTTATTTACGAGTAAAAAGATGAGCTCCTAATTCCGATATAGAAGGGGCATCATAATTACTGGGTCCATATGAACTTTTACTCATATGAACTTAGTGATTTTTTACTCATAAACTTATACTTTGCATGGTAAGTACTAGGTCCATATGAACCTAATACAAACAAGCTAAGCTAGGGGTTAGATGAACACCTAGATTGACAAGTAAGTAGGTGTGGTCAGGTTCAGTGGCAGATCCAGTGTGTAAGCTAGGGTTCATGGAAATCCAGTAGCTTTTGTTCATACCTGATATATGTATTAACATATCTATTAGATATTTATAATTAATTGATTGTAAACTCAATTATTATTGCATATTAACTTGAGGTCGGGGTAGAAATCCATACACTTCAAATCCTAAATCCGTCTCCGATCAGGTGCACCTCTTGCACAATGGGAAGTATTGAGGGCTGAGGCTAGTCTCCCCCCTCCCCTGGAGTTGAAAGGCAGTTCAGAGAACACGGGGAGAGATCTATATGTTTTTTTTCCTTTCAGTAACTGATATAAATAACTGTCAGTCTGTCATTTTATCCTCTTGACAGAAAAAAGGATTTTATCCTCTTGACAGAAAAAAGGATAAGGAAATGGCTCCATATGCTCATCTGTATATAAATATGATGATGAACTTTTTTCAAGAAGAATATCTGTTATGTCAACTTTTAACACTGCTAAAAAGTATTATCAGGTGCAGTGATTGCAGTGATGGATAAGATTTTTATGGTGTCAAAGCTATAGCAAACTGTTTGATAACAGGCGCGGATCTAGTGAAGAAGCTGGGGCTTCAGCCGAGCTCAGTAGTTTCGCCTTAGACCCTGTATATGTGTTAAAAACTTGCTAAATAAGTACAAATAATAGAGATTCAGACCCAGTAAGTTAGACAGGAAGGGATATAATTTGGAGTCTGAAACCATAAAGTTCAAATCATGGATTCGCCTCGGTTTACTATTGCTGAATTCTTTGATAATCATTGAGCAAATATATTTACTATTTGTGATTGTTAATTTGTTCGTAGTGCAAGGGATATTGTGGTGCCAGCTCGAGGCAAGGCGAAAATTGCCACTGACTTAAGCATAGACTTACCTCCAGGAACCTATGGTCGTGTCGGTAGGCTGCAGCATCTTATCTAAATGTACGTTTTTCTTTTACAATGACATAATCTGTCATTAAAGATTATGACTTTTTTTCATGTGTAGCTGGAAGATCAAGTGTGTCTTGGCATCATTCCATCGATGTCGGAGGTGGAGTGGTTGACTTAGACAAAAATCCCGTTTTCGTGATACTGTTCAACCATTCTGATGTTGATTTCGAGGTGAAAGTTGGCGATAACATAGCACAGCTAGTCGTTGAGCTCCATGCTACACCAGAGGTTGTTGAGGTTTATGAATAATTATAATGTAGCTGTTGAATTGGCAAATCCAAGATTTGCTGAAGCAGCTTTATATTTGTGTCTGTAATGCTTGTTTGCTGTTTAACTTCCTTACTCAAATCTAAGTCGAGTTCTGTGGGTTCCATTACTTTTGGCTCGAATTATGTATACATATAAAGGGACCACACTCATTTTTGAGTCCTCTGACTCTACATTCTGGATGTGCCTATGTTCATGCTGTTGAATGTTGCAACAGTTGTCGTTGCAAATGTCTTTATGCCCCCAGCCTAATGTCTTTGTGTCTTTTAATCCCAGTAACTGTCCGTTTTATCTGTTCATGAGTCATTGACTATAAGAAATCGGAAAAGTGAAATGATTGAAACCATTCATCTCTTTGAGATTGTAGAAAAGAATGTACATTCTTCATTTACATCATGAAACAAGCCATTTCAGTAGTGACAGAGACTGGAGAATTCAGCCTAATATGTATGAACTTATCTTACGAATAGATATGCTAACAAGTAACAGTATATGCATGTTGAAGATACAAAAGCTTGGTGCTGATATGGTTAATCTCTTACCCTTGAGAGTGAAATTTATGGTCTAAATGGTGTTCGACATGTTGGACAAGTTGGTTTTTTGGCTAACCAAGGATCAAGACATTGAGCATGGAACACATGGCTACAAGGTGGAAAACTTCTGCACAATTCTGCTTCACAGAGACTATCCAAACAAATGACACAATACATAGATGAATTTGCTTGTCCTTTGAGGTAGAAGCAACTGATTCCTTGCAACTCTTGGACAGATAATCCCGAGCCATAAGCATCCATACGAGAAGTCTCATCGTTGGAGTCTACTTGTTGATCGATCATATCAAGAACAAGGTAACAAATTACATTATATATCACGATAATCACGACAATGGCAATCCAAAAAAGAGGGGATGGGAATTCAGCTGCAGAGAAACTCATTTGCTTAGATAAGATTTACAGAAAGACTTTTTACATAGCAGAGATAATCATTGAGCTCCATACCCTTATAAGAAAATAATACTAATAAAAAAAGTCATTGGGCTCCATGCCATACCTTTAGGTGGTTGACTGTTGAGTAATATCAATGATAGAAATAATGTTCACACCTGATTCACCGTCTGCACCTACTGCATTCACTCCCGGAAATTGAAACAGGAATTGTAACCTCGTGTTTATATGAAGGCAGTTGTTTATCGCTTAACTTACACACTCAAAAGCGAATTTAAAATGGGTTCTATGGGTTTAACCGGAAGTGACCGGAGGCAGAGCCGGGATTTGACCTTTATATGGTTTCTAAATTCTAGTTGAAAGTAATTGTGTACTCTTCATTTACATCATGAAACAGGGCAAGGGCATTCCAATAATGATAAAAGGCTGAAATTCAGCCTAATACAAGTAACAGTATATGGATGTTTTTTTTAAATAAAATTATATTATGAAAGACTCTCACTGATACCACTAGACTGTAAGCCTTCGTGGTCCTGTATATGAACGTAGTTTCTTACTTTAAGAACGAAAATCGCGGACTAAAAGGTGTTCGACAAGTTGGACAAGTTGGTTTTTTGGCTAACCAAGGATCAATACATTGAGCATGGAACATATGGTTACAAGCTGGAAAACTTCTGCACAATTCTGCATCAACAAGACCATCCAAACAAATGGCACACGTGGAGTAATTCGCCTGTCCTTTGAGGTAGAAACAGCTGATTTCTTGCAACTCTTCGACAGATAAACCTGAGCCACGAGCAGCATCCATTCGAGAAGTCTCATCATTGGGATCGCCCTGTTGTTGATCGATTAGATCAAGAACAAGGTAACAAATCAACATGTACACTATGATTATCGCGAAAATGGCAATCAAAGAAAGAGGGGGAGGAAATTCAGCTGCAGAAAAGCTCATATTGATTTGATAATAAAATCTTTAGAGGTTGCAAAGAAGATGAAGAAAAAATTTCCATATGCCATTGGCCTATAACTTGAATTTGACATGTTGTATGATTATCTCTTGCGTAGATCAATTATATTTGACTCAAAATTTTAATATTAGAAAAAATGAAAGAAGCTTGTGCTTTTCTTTTGATTGTTCTTGAATATAAGATTTGACTTTGCTCTCACATGTTTCTTCCTTCTAATGCACAAAATCTATTTCAAATATGTTATGAAACATTGAAACTTGCTTAACTCCACCCCAACAACCAGCTCGACAGGAGGATTGTCCTAGACCATATAAGGAGATGAAATTTCATCATTTATTAGCCCCCAATGTAATGGGTAAATAATTAACTGTCAGTGGGCCCAACATAAGAGGCTCAAGTCTAATACCATGTTATGGATCTTGGACCTAAGCTAGCTCAAGAGAGAAGATTGACTAAGATTATATAAATAGACGGGATATCATCATTCATCACCCCCCAAACTCTCAGACACTATCTGGTACTGGATGTGTAAACAAACCGTTCGGGGCCCCGATATAGGAGGCTCAAGTCTAATACCATGTCATGGATTTTAGACCCAAGCTAGCTCAAGAGAGATGATTGCCCAAGATCAAATAAGCAGACGAGAGTTCATCATTCGTCACCCCGACGCTCAGACACTATTCGATACTGGATGTGTAAGCAATCTTTTGGGGGCCCAACATAGGAGGCTCAAGTCTAATACCATGTTATGATCCTTGAGCTTAAAGCTAACTCAATAAAAATAAAAAAAAGATTGTCCGAGATCATATACGAAGATCACCAATCCAATTAATCATCGACATGGGAATTTCATCAACCATCAACATATCTTAATGGAAAATTTGAGAGATAACTTGTGATGAATGACAAATAATATAATTTGACATTCAAAGCAAAGCTACCAGCATATTTTAAAAAAATTAACCATCAGAATTGATGTCTGCCTTAAGAGATAATATATTCTTTTCCGGTTTGGATAGTTGGGGGTCAAGAGCATTTAAGTATATTGTCTTCTCGAATATCTTGTTTATTTCAAGAAGTTTCTTTTTTTTCTTTTTGAGTTTAAATAATACAAAATGACTAGAGTAAATAATTTTTGCACGATCATATTATTTTTATTTATTATTGCAGATAACATAATGTATTTTTAAGATTTCAAGTTTACATTTTAAGGAGAGTTATATATTATTTGAATGATTGATTGTGTAAAAAATTGTGTAAACCACAATGTAAGAAGTTGTGACACATACACAGTGACAAAACGATGATGTGACTTGGCATTTCATTTTTTGGAAATAAAAATTTCACTTCTCGATAATTTTTATTTTCTGCTCAACTTATAATACATATAGTTTAATGAATTTACTGTTATAAAAAAATAATTTTGTGACTTTAGTATTATAAAGAGTAAGTTTAGTGATCATCGATGAAGTTAACTCAAAAATAAAATTTTGAAACTTGTGATATAAAGTAAACTATCAAAATTCTCGCAAAATAAAATGTTTAAAAGCAAATTATTTCTAAAAGTATAAAGATATCATTCTTTTTAATTAGCAAACTAAAAAGAAAATATATCAATGAAATAGAACAGAAAGAATATAAATCTTTTTGTTTTTAAATCTTTATAATAATTAAAAACCATATTGTCAATTTGTCCATACAATTGAACTTTCTGCACAGTCGTGGATCGTTTAGTTAATTAGTTCAGTTAAAACTTTATTTAAGAAGAGAAAAGAAATAAAATTTATTAAAACTTCCGTTACCGGGAATCGAACCCGGGTCTCCTGGGTGAAAGCCAGATATCCTAACCGCTGGACGATAACGGAGATTGTTGATTTAAGTATGACGTTTAAGTATTTGTTTAGTTTCATCAGTTTGGATTACATTGCTTTTTGTTCGCTTTTTGAGGCCGATTTGAATGAGCGTGAGCAAGTTCAGAATTCACTGTCACTTTTCGCTTGGATAAGATCACCCCTTGTCACTTACTTAAAGGGCGAAGTTGTCAAAGCAAGTCGAAGAACCAAAAAGTATTATAAAGAGTAAAAAGATCAATGACCATCTATAAAATTACAAGTGTGGTGCACTTAAGCATACTTTTAAACATGTTGAGTGATAGTATAAATTAGGGCGGTGCAAACTAGCGGTTAAATCAATAATTTGAACCGATAATTAAGTTATTGAATTAATGATTTGGGCTATTGATTTAACGATTTAATTATCGATTTACTGTCCCAAGTTATTGGGTTATTGGTTCAGTTATCGATTTGGCCACTTTTTTTAATGGGCAAACCGATAACCAGATACAAATTTATTAAACTACAATTTTAGCCTCCAATATATAAAGTATCCCAGCAAGAAGATGAATTGGGCGTCGATGAAAAGTGAAGGGGATGTTATTCCAATTTAAATTAAAGTTGATTGCTTAGTTGAACTAGTTTTATATGTTCTTAGTTGGGCTAGTTCTATATGTTCTTTCTCTTTTCACCCACTTTTTTCTAAGTGAATATACTTATGACTTATAATTTTTTTTTGTGTGAGATCTTAATTGTTAACCCAATAACCAAACTGATAACTATCAACTATCGATTAACCGATTTAACGATTTAGCATGTCTATAAATCAATAACTGATAAGTAAATCATAACTTTCAAATCCAAACCGAACCAATTAATATGCATCCGTAGTATAAATCAATTATTCTAACCCGAATCTTCACTAGCTACTATTTTCACCCTTAGTTTAAAAAATTATTAATTTTCTCTTTGTATATTATATAGTTGATATTTTCAGCAAAGTATTTATGAATTTTTTTTTAAATTAGGATAAAAAAGTAGTAGTTTGTTGACATTTTCAGCGAAGTATAATTCCATAAATAAAATAACATATTCAATATATAAACCTTATCGAGAGGCGTATTTCAAATTTTTAATAGACCGGGCCTCAAGTACAGCAGGAATATTGGAATTGAAAAACTCATGCAGATGTTATGAGCACTCTGAGATTTGCAAGAATGTAAAGCCCATTCAGTAGAAAAAAAATTGGTTGATAATTTGGCTCAGGGCTTCTCTCTCTTCACGTCCTCCTAACTCCATCTTGGCTTCAGTTTAGAACAATCCCTCTCTGCTTCGGCTTATACAGTATACTGCAATTACGAGCTGCCCTAATTTTCAGTTACTCCAATTCGCTACGTGCAAACTTTTTAGCTTATTGTGGAACACATTGATTATAGCGATTTCTTTTTTTTTTAAACTCTAAACCTAGAGTTGCTTTGTATAGTTGTTCTTTTTTACATACAATTCAAGCTTTTGCGCACAATTTTCAGTTTGTTTCTTTGAGCATGCCGTTCTTGTTTGTTGTTGTGATTTTTTTAGGTCTGGTTTGATTTCTGATTGATTTGAAGATGTCACACGGGGGTGGTGGTGGTGGTGGTGCGGAGGCACATGCACGTTTCAAACAGTATGAGTATCGTGCCAATGCCGGTCTTGTTCTAACAACTGATTCGCGTCCACGAGATACACATGAACCTTCTGGTGAACCTGAGTCTCTGTTTGGAAAAATAGACCCTAGATCGTTTGGGGATCGTGTTTCCAAGGGTAGACCGTCTGAGCTAGATGAGAAAATTCAGAGGGCTAGGAAGAAGAAGGAACGGGAGCCACTTGACTCCGAGTCCAATAGGCAGAGCAAGAAGAGGAGAAAGATTCAGGAAGAAAGTGTCCTTACCACGGCAGAGGAAGGTGATTACCGGCCAAAAACTAAGGAAACTAGGGCTGCTTATGAGGCCATGCTTAATATGATTCAGCAGCAATTAGGTGGACAGCCCCTGAACATTGTGTGTGGGGCAGCTGATGAGATTTTGGCTTTGCTAAAGAATGATAACTTCAAACCCCGACAAGAAAAAGGAAATCGAGAAGTTGTTGAATCCCATATCCATCCAGGTATTTGAGCAGCTGGTGTCAATTGGCAAACTCACCACTGATTATCAAGGCGAGGGTGATGTTGTAGTGACTGGTGCAGGCGATGGTGCTGAAGCTCTCAATGATGATGTTGGTGTAGCAGTTGAG
This sequence comes from Datura stramonium, assembly GCA_018107945.1. Lineage (NCBI taxonomy): Eukaryota > Viridiplantae > Streptophyta > Magnoliopsida > Solanales > Solanaceae > Datura > Datura stramonium. Next base: position 27,134 of record JACEIK010001176.1, read on the forward strand.
TTTGAGGAGAATGAAGAAGAAGAAGACGAAGAAAGTGACCTTGATGTGGTGCCAGAGGATGAAGAGGAGGATGACGATGTGCAAGCTAATGGTGTTGGCGCTATGCAGATGAGCGGTGGCATTGATGATGATGAGATGCAGGAACCTGATGAGGGAATGGCCTTGAATGAGCAGGATATAGATGCTTATTGGCTTCAAAGAAAGATATCTCAAGCTTATGAGCAGCAGATTGATCCGCAACAGAGTCAAATACTTGCTGAGGAGGTTCTTAAAATCCTCGCTGAAGGTGATGACCATGAAGTGGAAACCAAGCTTCTGGTGCATCTGCAATTTGAGAAGTTCAGTCTCATAAAGTATCTTTTGCGAAGCCGGCTAAAGGTAGTGCGGTGTACCCGTCTTGCAAGGGCTGAAGACCAAGAAAAGAGGAAGAAAATTGAAGAAGAAATGTCCGGTTTAGGACCAGACCATGCTGCAATATTAGAACAGTTGCATCCTACTAGAGCAACTGCAAAAGAGAGACAAAACTATTTGGAGAAAAGCATTGGGGAAGAAGCTAGGCGGCTTAAAGACGAGACTAGAGCAGACAGTGACGTGAAAAGGAAGGGACATGCTGATAGGGATCTTGATAATGGTTGGTCGATGGGTCAGCGTCAGTTGCTCAATCTTGACAGCCTTGCTGTTTGTCAGGCTGGTTTATTCAAGGCAAATGGAAAGGGTCAGCTTCCGGAGAGATCTTATAAGTCTCATATGAAGGGTTACGAGGAAGTTCATGTGCAAAGACTGATGCCAAAGCCATTAGCTCCTGGCGAAGCTCTTGTGAAGATCTCTTCCCTTCCAGAGTGGGCACAGCCAGCTTTCAGTGGGATGGCCCAATTGAACAGGGTGCAGTAAAGTATATGAAACTGCCCTATTTTCCCCTGAAAATATTCTACTGTGTGCTCCCACTGGAGCTGGAAAGACTAATGTAGCTATGCTCGCTGTACTTCAACAAATCGGATTGCACCGTAACGAAGATGGATCTTTCTATCATAACAATTATAAGATTGTCTATGTGGCGCCAATGAAAGCCCTAGTCGCTGAAGTAGTTGGCAATCTCTCCGGGCGTTTGGAACACTATGGCGTCAGTGTGAAAGAGTTGAGTGGAGATCAAACACTAACTCGTCAACAGATTGAAGAAACTCATATTATTGTGACAACCCCAGAGAAATGGGATATCATAACCAGACAATCAGGTGATCGCACCTATACACAGCTTGTTAAACTTCTTATCATTGATGAGATACATCTTCTGCATGACAACAGAGGTCCTGTTTTGGAAAGTATAATTGCAAGAACTATCAGACAAATTGAGACGGCGAAAGATCATATCTGACTGGTTGGATTATCAGCAACTCTTCCAAATTATGAGGATGTGGCTGTGTTTTTGAGAGTTGATCTGAAGAAGGGCCTCTTCTATTTTGACAATAGTTACAGACCTGTCCCATTGGCTCAACAGTATATTGGAATCACTGTTAAGAAGCCGTTGCATCCAGGAGTAGGCAAAAAGAAAAGCTTGTGTTAAGCATATAGCTTTTTTAGAATGATTTGATCCATCAATGGCAGCTATATGAGATAGCAAATCTTTTGCCTGCCCACAGATTTCTTGCAGCAGAGATTCCAGCTGATGAATGATGTTTGCTATGAGAAGGTAATTAGTGTAGCCGGAAAGCATCAAGTGCTTATTTTTGTACACTCCAGGAAGGAAACCATTAAAACAGCTCGATACGAGATTCTGCACTTGCTAATGACACACTTAGTAAGTTTTTGAAAGAGGATAGTTTAGCTCGGGAAATTCTCCAGTCTCAAACAGAGCTTGTCAGGAGCAATGATCTCAAAAATCTTTTATCTTATGGTTTCGCAATTCATCATGCTGGGTTGGTTAGGACTGATCGTCAACTTGTGGAGGAACTTTTTTCTGATGGCCATGTGCAAGTGTTGGTTTCAACGGCAACCTTGGCCTGGGGTATCAATTTACCTGCACATACTGTCATCATAAAAGGCACCCAGATATACAATCCTGAGAAAGGAGCCTGGACTGAACTCAGTCCCCTTGATGTTATGCAGATGCTTGGCCGTGCTGGAAGGCCTCAGTATGACACTTATGGTGAAGGAATCATTATAACTGGACAGAGTGAGCTGAAATATTATCTTTCTTTAATGAATCAGCAACTTCCTGTTGAGAGTCAGTTTATATCTAAGTTGGCTGATCAGTTGAATGCAGAGGTTGTCCTTGGGACGGTGCAGAATGCCATAGAGGCTTGCAAGTGGCTCCTCTATACTTACCTCTATGTTCGGATGGTGCGAAATCCCACTCTTTATGGTCTTGCTGCTGATGCTCTTAAAAGTGACTATACTCTGGAGGAAAGGCGTGCAAACTTGGTAAGCATCTTATATTCCACTACCTGTTGAAATTTTTTGCTCATACTATGCGTGTTTAAAATCCTTAGTTGTCACAAATGTTGAGGAACAAGTAATGCCTGTGTGAGGAGACAGCTGCACATGAACATGGCATATAGCGGTTTGCACTTTGTGGCATGTTAGAACTGCCTAGATCATTAAGCCTCTGTGTGTCCTTGTTGGAGATATGATGTGAGCTAAAACCCATTGTGTGCACATGCTGCATATTAATGCAAAACTTCACTGAAGCATAGCTGAGACCTCTTTTGACATTATAGTAATAATTCATAGTACCAACAATTAATGGATCTGCAAATTTTTTCTGTCATTATATTGTTGTCTGTTTTATTGGTTTTTCTTTTTCCAGATAAGTATGTGTAGATTTAAAATTGAACTCTTTTGTCATTGTTGGGCCATGGAGAATCAAAGAGTTTCCAGTGTTTTGAAAGGCATACTTGTTTTGCAGGTTCATTCTGCAGCTACATTACTGGACAAAAACAACCTGGTTAAGTATGACAGAAAAAGTGGATATTTCCAGGTGACCGACTTGGCTCGTATTGCTAGCTATTACTATATAACTCATGGGACGATTTCCACATTCAATGAGCACTCGAAGCCGACAATGGGTGATATTAAGCTGTGTAGGCTCTTCTCTCTCAGTGAGGAGTTCAAATATGTAACGGTAAGGCAAGATGAGAAGATGGAATTGGCAAAGCTTTTGGATCGTGTTCCCATTCCTGTCAAAGAGAATCTTGAGGAGCCCAGTGCCAAGATCAATGTTCTACTGCAGGCATATATTTCACAGCTGAAGCTTGAAGGGTTGTCTTTGTCATCGGACATGGTTTATGTAACTCAGGTTTGTTTGGCACATATGTGAACATTTTCTGGTTGCTTCTTTGTTTCTTTTTTGTTTCTTTGGTGCAGACTACAGTGTAACCCGAGCCCATCTTTTTTTTTTTTTTAAATTTTTGATTTTCTTTGCAGAGTGCTGCAAGTCTGATGCGAGCCCTTTTTGAGATGGTTCTGAAAAAAGGATGGGCTTTATTAGCTGAGAAGGCTTTGAAATGGTGCAAGATGATAAGTAGGAGCATACTGATCTGAACTGAACTGGACGGAGACTAAACTGAACTGATTAGTGGGATAAGTAGGAGGATGTGGAGGTAGACACCACTACTAATTCAACGGCATCCCAAATGAAATTTTGATGAAATTGAGAAGAAAGATATGGCTTGGGAGCGGTATTATGATCTTTCATCACAAGAGTTGGGGGAACTTATCCGTTTTCCAAAATGGGAAGAATACAAGCTTATTCATCAGTTTTCAAAGCTCAACTCCAGGCACATGTTCAGCCAATTACCCGTCGGTTCTGAGGGTAGAATTGACTATAACACCAGATTTCCAGTGGGGAGGACAAGGTCCATAGCTATGTGGAACCTTTCTGATTATTGTGGAAAATAATGATGGGGGAATTATATTCTTCATCATGAATACTTCATGCTGAAGAAGCAGTACATTGATGAGGACCATACTTTGAACTTCACAGTCCCAATTTATGAACCATTGCCTCCTCAATACTTCATCCATGTTGTGTCTGACAGATGGTTGTGTTCCCAAATCCGTTTTACCAGTTTCTTTCCGGCACCTGATTTTACCGTAGAAGTATCCTCCTCCCACGGAGTTACTAGACTTGCAACCTCTGCCAGTTACTGCATTGAGGAATTCAGCCTATGAAGCACTTTATCAAGATTTTAAGCATTTCAATCCAGTTCAGACTCAGGTTTTTACGGTCTTGTACACCAGAGTGACGTCTTGGTCGCAGCTCCAACTGGTAGTGGGAAGACTATTTAAAGGAATTTGCAATATTGAGGAATCATCAGAAAAGTCCTGGTAGCATCTAGGTGCTTCAGCCGTATTGAGGAGTCATCAGAAAGGATCTGGTAGTATCTTACGTGCAGTGTATATAGCTCCCCTTGAGGCCCTTGATTGGAAGAAGAAATTGAGATTCTTGGAATGAGAGTGGTCGAATTGTCTGGGGAAACAGCAACTGATTTGGAACTGCTAGAGAAGGGTCAGCACTATAAGCACGCCTGAAAAATGGGATGTTTATTCGTCGCTGGAAAGAAGTGGAATGGCTCAGGAAGTAAGTCTTTTATCTTCGATTTTAACTGCACTTGGATTAACAGGCTACATGGACCTGTTTTGAGGTGATTGTTTCTGGGATGCGAGTATATCTCAAGCCAGGTCGAACAGTATTCGAAAGGTTGCTTGTCAACTTCTCTGGAAGCTAATGCCAAGGATTTGGGGGAATGGATTGGGGCTACGGCTCATGGTCTTTTCAACTTTCCTCCGGGTGTAAGGCCCGTGCCACTGGAAATACATATTCAGGGTGTTGATATTGCAAACTTTGAGGCTAGGATGCAATCCATGACAAAACCCACGTATACAACAATAGTACTACATGCAAGGATGGGAAAACCAGCAATAGTGTATGTCCTACCGAGGAAGCATGCATCCCTCACTGCAGTGGATCTGATGACTTACTCAGACATGGACAGTGAAGACACACCCGTGTTTTTGCTGCAGTCTGTAAATTTGAGCTAGAGCCTTGTGGAGAGGATCAATGAGCCCATAAAAGAGACACTCAAATATGGTACGGCTACTTGCACGAAGGCTTGTCTGGTACAGATCAGGATATAGTGAAGACATTGTTTGGAAACTGGATGATTCAAGTATGTGTAATGAGCAGCACAATGTGTTGGGGAGTGCCCTCTCTGCCCATCTGGTAGTGGTTATGGGAACTCAGTACTATGATGGTAGGGAAAATGCGCACGGTGATTATCCAGTGAGTGATTTGTTGCAGATGGTGGGTCATGCCAGTCGACCTCTTGTAGATAGCTCGGGAAGTGTGTCATCCTCTGCCATGCACCACGCAAGGACTACTACAAGAAGTTCTTATACGAAGCATTCCCAGTGGAGAGCCATTTGCAACACTATCTCCACGACAATTTCAATGCTGAGGTGGTGGTTTGTGTTATCTAGAATAAACAGGATGCTGTAGATTACCTTACATGGACATTCATGTACAGAAGGCTAACTCAGAATCCAAATTACTATAATTTGCAGGGTATTAGTCAAAGACATCTTTCGGATCATCTCTCGGAGCTGGTGGAGAATACTCTCGGTGACTTGGAGTCGAGCAAATGTATTACTGTGGAAGATGACTTGCTTTTCGCCCTGAATCTTGGGCATAATCGCATCATATTATTAATAGTTACACTACAATAGAATGTTTTAGCTCCTCTGACCTCCAAAACGAAGTTGAAGGGCGTGCTTGAAATTTTGGCTTCAGCATCGGAGTATGAACAGCTTCCGATAAGACCTGGCGAAGAGGAGTTGATACGAAGATTAATTAATCATCAGTGCTTCTCTTTTGAGAATCCCAAATATGTAGACCCTCATGTCAAGGCTAATGCTCTGTTGCAAGCCTGACCCTCCAGGCAAATGCTGCGCGGGAATCTAGCTTCTGACCAACAAGAGGTACTTCTTCTGCTAATAGGCTGGGTCCAAGCAATGGTTGATGTAATATCCAGTAATGGATGGCTGAATCTGGCACTTCTAGCAATGGAAGTGAGCCAGATGATCACTCAGGGAATGTGGAAGTGTGACTCTTGGCTTCTCCAATTTTTACACTCTACAAAGGGAATTGGCCAAGAAGCGCCAAGAGAATCAAGGAAAGAGTATAGAGACTGTGTTTGATTTAGTGTATATGGGGATAACGAGGCATGAGCTCTTGCAGATGTCAGAGCCACACCCTATGGATATTGCCCATTTCTGTAACCGGTTTCCAAAGGTTGATTTGACATATGATTTACTGGACGGTAATGTGAGAGCAGTGAGATGATGTCAGTTTACAGGTGACTCTTGAGCAGATCTTGAGGGTGGAATAGAGAGTGGACCTGTATTTGCACTCTAGCTATCCCAAAGCCAAGGAAGAAGGATGGTGGCTTGTTGTCGGCGATACTAAGAGCAACCAATTATTAGCTATTAAGAGGGTTACTCTTCAAAGGAAGTCAAAGATCAAGCTTGATTTTGCTGCCCCTGCAGAAGCTGGAACGAGGACGACACACACTCTTATTTCATGTGATTCTTATCTAGGTTGTGATCAGAATTTGCTTCCGCACTTGATGTAAAAGAGGCAATGGTTGAGAATGACAGTTGAAGGAGGGTTTAGCTTTACTCTTCGTAGCTTGCTCTAGCTGCTTTCGTCTTATAGACTATCCACTGATACTAAATGCTATTCTTTATCCCACTTTAATTCTTGTCCTGAGGACGTATTAATACTCTAGTGTTTTCTTCGTGGTAATATGCATTTTATTTATAGCTTTAAGAATTGTAAATGTGAAATATTGCTGGCAAGGGGGAGGCAACTAGCAAGTCCTTGTTTATTTGGGATTATTGGTGATCACTTGCTTTGTATCCTATTGTTTCCTGCCTTTCTTTTTGGGAAGTTTCCAAATCTAGCTTTATTCCATTTTTTTCTATACTTCATTCCATTAATCAAGGCCCATTTTCATAACTACCTAATTTGCAAGAGTTAATTATGTAAAATTCCACCAAATTAATATCACAAACTGAGGCTTTTGTCCACCAAAGGTTGTAGAAAAGAAGCCATGTCTGGAGTACCTCAAGTACATTGTCTGCATTTTGATCTTCTTCTGTTACTGTAGTAGCAATGATGTGAAAAGTTGTCTTTTGATTGTTGGTGTTATTACCTCATAGCTGATATATACAATTAGTCCTCAGACTAACTTTTTTTGCTTGCAGTGTATTCCTTATCTGTGAGTTATAAATCTTCAATTTCAAGATCTTTTTGTAAATATTGAGTGATCCGTCATATTGGAGGAAGGTCAAAAAAGGAGTTCAACCATTCCCCAAGTATGGAGTCAATGACTTTGAAGGGCCATTATCGAGTCACGCGATTCAGTTAACAGTAAATTAAGTTATTGCACAGATGATGAGCTTCAAATGGTATTAAGTAATTAATGTTAAATAGATTGCTGTCACTCACGCCCAGGAAACTCTGGAATTTTTAAATTTTTGTATGGTAATAAGTGCAATATATTTTTGATTTTGTATAGTTAGTTATATTCTCTGTTGCATGGCTTCCTGATTTAATTTTCATAATGTGACATGCAGCTGGTGCGTGATCATTTTAAGAATGACTAGAAAGCCAAAAGACCTTATGAAAAGGGTTAAGCGTATGTATCTTTGAATCGCCTAAATCTGAGTTGGCAAAATGTCTCTGCTGGTGTTTAAGTAGACGTACTTTTGTCACTTGAAGTTGGGGTATACTGAATTCTTTACGAAGGGAAATATATGTTCCTGATTCTACCTTGTCTAGAAAGGTCTGTTAGTTTGTTTAAGTCCTATTTATCAGAATATAGATTGCTGGGGTAATATTTTTGAATGATAGTTTGTTTAAGTTCCTTGAGCCGAGGGTCTACTGGAACAATTCTTCGTGCAGGGATGGTAAGGTCTGGCGCATACTCTACCCTCCCCACACCCCTTTTTTTGGGACTACATTGGGTATGTTGTTGTTGATAGTTTATGTTAAGTTTAGGGATGTTTTAGGAATAATTCTACTTAACACACTTGCAGTTGTGTTGGGTTACAATGACCCCTGGAGATCAGTGCTAATCCCCCTTAACCTGGACTAAGCCGTGCTGGAAATGAAATATTTTTCTTCTTATTACATGAAGTTGAGCTTGAAACAAAATTATGGTGCTCTTGTTTCTTATGTCTCAAGCCTCGTGTATCCTCAAACGAACTCCACCCTCATCTATAAGCAACCACTACCATGCATGTATCATCGACAATATATGAATGTTAAATGAAGACTAATGAATAAGAATATCCATGGTGTGTAGACCAGTAACTGCATGCAGGTCCATGTTGTGCAAGTATTGGCCAGATATATGCGAAGAAGATTCATGCATTAGCCAAAATAAGGTCCTTTTTATTATGTATTGTGTTGGTAAATTGTATATGAAGTACAATCTGGTGCCATTTAAGTGATCCAGATTGTAGTATTAAGTAGAAAAAAATCCTTTAGTTTACATCCTTCTAAAGTAAATTTTGTTGCCATATGATATTTCTTGGCACTGTATTTGACAATTCCAACCAAAGTGACTTTTTGTGTGATAGTTGGGTAAACTTTTAGTGACTTTCAAAGTTATAACCAATACTTATTAGATGACCTTCAATGAAATTAACCCTATCAAACTTGTATGACCAAAACAATTGCTTGTTTGCTTTGGGAAAGATCAAAGTGGCAAAGAGTAAGTTGCAGAGCCAAGGTCTATTTGCAACAAGCTACAGATTGGTAAATGCCCTTTTTTTTTTGGGGGTTCATATGGTGTCTAGTACCCACTTTGAGCCCTAACTAATATGAATTTGCATGGGAAAGTCCCACTTTGGTGATAAGGCGCTCCTTACCAAATGCTACTCTATTTACTAAAAATAACCCGACACCTCTAGTTATAATGAGTGGAGCAGCTACAACCACCAATGATGTAGATACCCTTAGTAGTAATTGTAAACTGGTAAGCCACCTTATCTCCCTCGAAAGTAATTGTTTTACTTTGACTACCTCTAGACCTTCGGGATTCTTTGCTGGTGAGATAAGGATAATAAATCTCGATATCCCTTGACCTCCAAAAGGAAGATATTAGCCTATGACTTGGATTTTGTTGCCAAAAAGTACAAATCATACAACTCACTAAACAACAAACCATACGAGGTGGCTAAACATCACAGTTTCCTTGACATATAAGGAATCAAATAAATTCCTTAAACATGTAATAGAATCTGTATTTTGCGTGATCATTTTATTCACGCAAAATTTACACCATCCACTTCACAATTTAACAAGAACAAGAGGAAAACATTCCCACCAATAAAGCTATCCCACATGACATTACAAATTGCCTCTGCTCTCAAGTACTTCCCTTGATACAACTGCAGCCATTATAACCTAAAAATATTGCATTTTCCATTCATCGTGGGTACAAAATCTATTCAAAATAGAAATTCTGAAATCTAGTAACAGAAGACAACTGAGCAGCTTACTAGGATTTGTTGATGAAGGGATGCTACCTGTGAGAACTCACAGTTGAAAGGATTCTCTACTGGAATTTTGGTAAAGAGATTCATCGCATATGCAGCATGGGGTACCACAGTATTTGGCTCAAAACAAGCATCCCCAGGTTGATGTTTGCTTGCAATTGAGCACCTGCATTGGGCAATACCCAAAACACTTTTCTCCGTCTTTGGTGACGAGGGACCTACTGTTGGTTTTGGCGTTGGAACCAGCGAGGGAATCACTGGAGTTTCTGGTGTTGAAACTGACGGGGGAGTCACCGGAGTTTTCGGGTTTTGATCTGGTGAGGGGGTCACTGAGCTTTGGCGCTGGGATCTGGCGTAGGAGTCACTGGAGCATTTGGCGATGCATCCGGCGAGGGAGTCACCGGAGTTTTTGGTGTTGGAACCTTTGGAAAAAAAAAACCTCATCTCAGACCTTACAATCACAAAATTTACAAGAAATAATAACAGTTACGCCTCAATTGGAAAATGTTGGGGTAGCTACATAAATCTTCACTATCCATGTCGCTCTATATAGTTCATCATAGTCCAATAATATATAAAATAAAATAAAATAAAAATTACTAAAGTTTGATATCTTCTATTGACATGACGACTGAGAGACTCCTAGAAAACATTGGACCTAGAATAACGTACTAACATGAAACTTAATCCATAACATGGCTTATTAAGATCTTTAATGTTCCACCATACTGTATCTTTTGCTAGGTTTGTATAGATTCCATGAGATTGTAAGTCTTTCTAAACACCTAAATTTCATGTGATTTTAGGTCTACCTAGTCTGCGTTTAACTCACCAATGCATATTTTATGCTAGTCATTGAAAACGAGATAATTGATTTCTTCTAGTGATTTTTTTACCTGGCCGTTAGCTTTAGAAAGTCTCACATATCATAACTCATGGTTAAATCAGGCTTGAAAAGTCCAAAGGATCTCTCAGAAGTTGGTCCTGGTTTCAGATCCTCATCATACATGGCAAAGAGATAGGTATCTACTGATCTGCCAGGCATCAAAGGAGTACCAACCATTGACCTCAAGTGAGAAATCAAATTGCCATTATAAGCTCCTTGCATTCTCAATACTTGGCCCAACTTCATTGCTGTCTCCCCTTATAAGGCCACCCTGTTTCCCAGCAATTACAATCTCTACTTCCTTGAATCCCAGAGCGTTAAGCGCTGCTCTTATTGCATCCACCCCGCATACATCCGTAACTTCATTAGGAAAATGCCTACAAAATACCCCTACATGTAGAGATGAATGACATGACCTCGACCCAAGAATTTAAGAAATCAACATTTTGAGTTTATCTTAGAAACTCATTCATTAAATCTTTGAAAGTAAACTTTCTATCTTCAAACATCGTAAAAGTTTACTAGAAATTAGATCAATTAATCAACTATTTTCCAATCCTAAACTAGTTATATGAATAATTTATATCCATTCTACTCTATTGGATGATCTACTTCATTCTAATACTAAATAAGTTGTCTGTAAGATAAATTAGAGTTCTTGAAATCATGTTAACGCAAATCAAACACTTATTCTTACACTAATGCTACTAACTAAACTAAAGAGAATTCTATAAAATAACTGATCTAATGTAAGTGTAACAACAAGAAGTGAACTTTTCTAGATACACTAGTTGGTATCATTTATATACATCATTTTCATTCATTATGTTATATTCTTATCTCGGTTTAAGTGGCCTATCTAAATAGCCTTCGTCCAAGGAAGGGGTAAGGTTTGAGGTTTACTCTTGCCATGTTGTTGTATGTTTTATTCTTATCCAAGTTCACATAGATTCCTAGCACTTGTAAGTCTTTCTTAAAAAAACGCATACATGTTTATCTCGCCATTCTTATAAAAAACAAATATTGAAGTTGTGGTTATGTTGATGTACAACGAGTAAACATATCAAACCTGATATAGTAAACATGAAATTTTAGAAATAGCTTAATAATCAGTTAAACTGCAACATGAAATTAGCGTAATAACTTGCTAATAATCAGTTAAATTGCAACAATAACAAACACTGTACAGATTCTACCTTCCCTATCTTCGGCAGGGTAGTGGCATCGTTTCGATATACTCGGCTAATCAATTATATTGCATAGTATAATTTTTTTTACCTGAGCATCGAACATGTTGGTGTACTTAATCTTGGTACCAGCATCAAATCTTCCAGAATTAGGTTGAAACAAGCAAAAAGCCAAGGTATCAGGTCTAGGATCACTCTGATAAGCGAAAAATGGATATGGATTAATGGCGAAAGGAGAACCGGTAGCTTTATTGAACTCCAACAATCCTTTCAACAAATCACCAATATTCGGGTCGAAACTTCCAGAAGACGGCGGATCCGATTGCTTCAACACAGCCATAGAATGAACAGTAGAGACCTTAATTTTCCCTTCAATTGAAGCAACATTTAGGGCATTTTGTAAATTTCGCATCGCCGGCAGCAAATTCGTCATCAGACTTCTGGCTGTTTGACGACATAACCTCATTTCCGACGTTGATTACGATGATTTTACTCGCCGGATAAAATGGAAATACATTTGAACTTAGCCATCCTTTGGCGAAGTTCGGGTCCGAGGCCATCGCCAAATATCACCGTTGGTTACTCCGATCATGATTCCGATGCCGGTATTTGCTAAAGCTTTGATGATTACCGGGTCGGATCCGTGGCAACTGACTTTCTGAATTGAAGTGGATTGTTAATAACTTGGCTGTTGCTTCCGGCGCCGGGAGATTATCCGCAATCCTGGGCTAATTAATACCGATAAATGACTGCGACTCTGCAAATTAGCATATAATTCAGTTAACAAACTTGGAAAACCTTATATATTAAGCAGTTACGGAGCCAGAAATTTTTGCACATTACCATTAAACTTGAACTGAAAAATTCAATTAACCTCTCTAACAAATTATAGACGAACTACTTCATATTGAAGGACAGGGATGAATATAGACGAATCATATATAACTAACTTTTAACACAATTAGTATAAATATATGTAATTAAGTTATTTGTGCACGACAAAGCAGTTATTTTAAAGAGTAAGAGAGCTTACTTGCGATGTGCAAGATGAAAAGACCGCAGGTGAAAGAAGAAGAATAGAAGTATATTAGCCATGGATGAGGATCCTGCTTTGAATTTCTGTACCTTTTTTGCAGGAAAATTGTTGATGGAGAAGAAGTAGAAATAGAGTTAGCTTTTGGGAGTACAGAAACAGAGCATAAGAAAAAAGAAGCTTCGAAGTGTTTGATTCTTCTACCGTTAGAGAGAAACAAGTTTGAAATTCTACATTTTATAGAGGAAACCGTTCCTGCTCAATAATTGAGTCATAAATTCTGTGGGAATCAATAAAGATTTTAAATTAAAGTAATCCCTAAAAATGTACCCACTGTTTCCCTTCTGGACTAGCACCAGTAGCATTACTCTTATAATTTCTTATCTTGGACTATTTATTATTTGTTACATTTCAATTATCATATTATTTCGCGTTAGATGTTGTTCAGAATAATTCATCATCATTCTTTCTAGTATTTTGTCATAATAACTTCACTTTCATTATTTTTCTTACGTACTATTTTGGACTGTTTTTTTTTAGCCAAGAGTCGTGAGTCAATTTAGTAAGGCTCCTATAATGTCATGCGATTAATCGCCTTCGCCAAATTTTTTTAGCTAAATACGCATGATAATTAAAGAAAAACAAACATTAAAATATATTGTATAAAGTGACACTTAAACATATATACAGGTAAATTTCAAATATATGAAAGGCTTAAATTCTCCATCAAGTGTCATGAGTTTCTTAATATCCATATTTTATTTTATTTCTTTTAAAAAGTGACACCGCTAATTAAAACTTTACATGCACGCGTTAGCCTAATGTAAATGGGCTGACATTCGGGCGCAGGCGCGGTAGCGCCGCTACGCACACTATCCTCCCCTAACCCTTTGTAGATTACACTAGGTATTATATTGTTGGTGTTGTTATTTTTTAAATTATCGGCCAAAGTGCTGCCTCACAAGTTGGCTGTTGCCTCCCATTAACACAAGTACAAGATTAAATTCCATTAAACCGTATACTTGAACATATGAGAAGAAATTAGCCGCCTAGTATTTTTTGCCTTATGAAATTTGAATTTGATATCGACCTATTTTATTAATCATGAAGCCACACTTTTAGATACTAATCTAAAGGATGTGTTTTTGCAGTTGATGAACTGAAATAAAAATTTAAAATTAATGTTCAAATTGCGCTTATTCAATATATGTGATGATGAAAGATAAAATATAAATTGTAGAATAATTGAGGTGCACAATTAATAATAATTTAGGTAGATAGAGGCAAATAGTACCCTTTAATAATTTTTTCATATCAACCTAAAATTTTTTTAAATAGAACTTACTCGATACATAGTCTAATAAAATATAGTAAATACATAACAAAAGAGTTGCGTGAGCGCAAGACGAAAGGAAATAAGGCATTTGCCTATACATTCGATCTACTAATGTGCTTAACTTATATTATCTCATGCTTGGGCAAACACATTAATTTAAGGCTCGTTATCAATCCAATTGAAATTTCTCCACTTCAATAATACTCTAGGAAAAAAGTGATTACTTTTCTTTTTTAAACAAGAAAAATGTGGTTACTTTTTCAATCACCTTAAAAGCAGAAGATAGGTTTGGGTCAATTATCCACCACAAAAGGGTAAGTAAACATGCTCATCACTCTCATATCAAGGACAAGTCTCCACCAATACATATTATCACGTCAATTTTGTTACTAACCACCATCATCTAATATATTCAGCGTAATCACATAAGAGGCGAAAGAGATAAAATGTATGCAAATTTTATCTTCTATTTTTATGGGGTAGAGAAGTTGTCTGATTGATTCTCGACAACTTTCATCCTTTATCGTGATTTGAGACCGACAATGTGAGCGAGCACACACGTATTGCAGTTCACCTCTTATCATCGACCATGTTATTAATAATATAATTTGATGTAAAGATCGTGTATGAGGAATTATTCGAATTCGTCTTTGAGGGAAGGGGAAAAGATGATCATTAATTATATAATTCTTAGGATATTTGAAAATCTAACTAAGTGCTTTGAATAGCTTATCCTTCTATGCTAAGGGAATCATCACTTTTGCATCTTTAATTTGAATGTGACAACTAAGTCCCTACACCTCTATTTTATTTTCCTAAATGCAAGTAAAAGATAAATTAAAGAGAAGCTTTAGAATTTGTGTTTGTGGACAGAAGACACCCTACACAAAACAATAAAGTAAACTTCCCACTTTAGGAATTATTAGGACAAATGCATTTATAAAGTAAAAGTAAAATTCAACTTTAGGAAGGAGGGGAGGATGGTATAATTTGTTGACAAGTAATCTCTTAACAATAAGAGAAAGTAAAAGGTCAAGATTCAAATACTCTTTGCTAAGCTTTCTAAGTTTCAATTAATTCTTTTTAAGGTGCATTGAGTTGGACCTTTCCTATAGAAGTATATCCATTAACTTAACTATGTGGAGAAAGAACAGTGAAAAAAATTAATGATTTAACTTGAATATGTACATTTTTTTTGTTTTGTAAAGTTTGAAACTAAACGGATGAATAAGGGTCGTGATTAAATAATAAGTACTCATTTATTTTAATTAAGATTTGAAGTTTAGCTGGTGAGTATGGAATCTACTTGTTAGAAATTATTTTATTTACCGTGAGACTTTCCGACTAATCCCAATATTTATATCAGACAACGAGCGAAAAATCTATAAATAGTTTGAAACTAATGGAAGGACCATTGAAGTTCTAAGTAGAGGCCTAATAATTTGTTAATAACAGTTGTGTCCTCACCAAAAAGCTTAAAGTAAAAGTTACAACATTCAAATATTATATATAGTCATTCCTAAGCTTTCTACCTTTTAGACAAGGTAAGCATTTTATGCATTAACTTAACTAAGTAGAGAAAGAAAAGTGAAAGTTGATTTAAATCGACCATGTTCCTAATCAGGGAGGAAGATAGGCACTATTTCCGGGGATTTTTTCCACCGTGAATTAATGTAAAATTTATGTAATAAGATACAATTTTTTCAATTATTTCCCACCGAACTTGTTCACTAAAGAAAACGCATTTACAGCCAGCTTCACTAAAATAGTGAGAAATTTCATTTTTTTCCATGTGAAACACTTCCCATCGAGCAATCAGCTGCAATAGTCACTTAACATTTTTTAGTAGAATCGTAAGAGGGAAAAATAATAATTTTTTAATAGTGAAAGGGACGTAAATTTTTTTTCAACTCTCTTTTATAAAAATTAAACTATATTTATGATATTAAAAATTATTGGTTAGATATTAATTTTTTTGATTATATATATATATATATATATATATTTCTTTATTTTTTAAATGTCTTAGTGAAAAATTCTAAGTTACATATTTTTTGTAATATTTTGAAACTAAATGAAAGATTAGTGAAGTTTGGCTAGAAGGCCTAATTATCATGCAAAGCTCGAAAAGGAAGCATAAAAGACTAGCTAGCTAATATATTTAGGCACAAAAGTAATTTAGAAATAAACAACCACAATCATAATATTTCATTTTTCTCTTATTTAATTTTCACAGATAAAAGATAATTAAGATTTTAAATCAATACTACACCTAAATAAAAGCAATTTTCACAAGAGGACATGCTTTTAAAACTTTTTAAATAACATTGAAAATAGAAAATATCACAACAATAATCGCATAACTCTAATCGTAACCAAACGCATCCTTTTAGTAATGATTTGCATAGGGTTTACTTTATTTGATTTTAAAAATCATCATTTAGAATGTTGAATATTTGGCGGATGATAATGTATGTTTGTTTTTAATTACGAGAGAATTTATCATGTATTATTTTATGCAAGGTTTAGTTATTTATGTATTAGTTATTTATGTAATACTTATTCCACATTCTATTCTGCATAAGATAATACATAGACTCGTCATAGCTTATGCATGTGTATTAATTAAGCAAATTTCTAAATTACAAACCAAACATTGTATTAATTTTATACATGAATAACTTACCTTATAACTAGCTATCAAACATGGTATTACTTATGTAGAACTTAATACCTACATAACTCACTTTCAAACCAACTACCAAATATTAGACAAAAAGTTGTACTAAAACTTGGAAAAATTGAAATTGAAATATAATGCCAAATAATGAATATAAGGAAATAATAAAAATTTTAAATATCGATTATAACCTCTTAACACATACTATTGTTTTCGGAATACGAGAGAACAAAAAGCAGTTGCAATTAAAAACAAAATGAACCATAAAAGGAGATAATGGATTTTTACAAATTAATAAATTATTGATTTTCCTAACTCGTTTAAGTATTTGAAGAAACAAATTAAATAATAATTTGGAGATTAAAAAAAGTCACGAGGGAAAATATATTACTCTTTTCCAATTTTTTCGCCGTCTGTGGGGATCGAACCCACGACCACGTGGTTAAAAGCCATGCGCTCACCACTGAGCTAAGACGGCCTGCTATGCTTGTGTATCTATTAATTAAATTAATAGGATATTTAATCTCTTTGTGTTCAATTTATTTTACTAACATATCGGAAACTCTTTATAACAGATGAATCTATATAAAATTCTTCTTAAAAGTCCACTTTGGGGGTAATTCATACAGAAGGCGATTTTATTATCAAATTAGATTCAAAATTTAAATTTTATAAATTTCTACGCTGGACAAGATAATATTACAATAATGTATCACACCAAACTTCGCACTGGGCTGGTTGGATGGAGGAGTACTGTCACTATACCACAACATTTGCGGTCTCATTGTATCTTTGATGATTGCATGTATATATATGTTCTTTTCTTAAGTGAAAATCCTAATTCTATCCATGTAATTTTAGGAAATTGTATCTAAGCCAACAAAAAGGATTTGTATCTATTTATCTAACATACTTTACCAGTAGACAAATGTTGGTGGATGCTAAAAATCCAACAATCATGAAGGAAGTTGTAAAGATCTTATTGGTATTGGTAGTTGGTCGATGGGAGGTGACAAATAGGCGGTTTGGATTGAATTGAGCTGTCAAAACGTGGGTCAGCTAATAAACGAGCGAAAGACCGCCCAAACTTAAGCGTGTTGGGCGGATTATGATTTCATGGGCTAATCCTAAGGTGCTGGCAAGGAGTGATTTGATAATAGTGAGAAGTGAGAACTAAGCTACAAGCAAAATTGCAAGTGAGTGAGATCATATGAGAAAAGATTAAAAAAAAAAAGGTGTAAGGATGTTCCAGCTGCTGATAGGATAGAAATGACCTCTTGAATTGCGAGAAAATGGTGTAGAATCTCAGAATCCGTTGAGGGACATAGAGTTATAACCATTGAAGATTTGAGGTGATCCTAAGCGGATTGTGATGAGGAGGTAGGTTTGTTGTCACATTTGAGGCATGCCTGCTGAGTGGTAAGTCGCAGGCTCTGAGTTTACCACCCTTAGACTCATTCTTGTGCCTTCAACCGTGATGGATGTAGCGTTTGAGCTATGTGTTCAACCCAACCCAGTATTTCTGACAGGAATATTGATATATAGGTGATAAACTATAACTTTTCAATAAATATTAGATTTGAAACTCGTAATTTTAAAAGTACCGTGAACTTTAGAGGTTCTAATCCATCAAGTTCAAATCCCGGACTCCCATCTTTTAGCCTGTTAAGGAAACAAGACACCTGTATAATATTGTGTATAGCTGACTTGTAGGGGATTTAAATATCTAATTGCCATAGTTAGCTTATTCTCTTCTTGTATTTATATCATTTTATTCTTTTATAATGAAATAAGTTGTTTTCTCTATTCTCATAACAAGCCTCAAGGTAGACTTGCTTCTTTTTTATTTTAATTGTTTTTTTTTATTATATCAGTAGGGGGAAGTCGGGAAGGGACTAGAAGGTGGGAATCGAACTCCCCGCCCAGCCAACTCAACTTGCTTGGTCAAAATTTATGACTACATTATTATCATATTGATCGCCTGCTATTTTCCTCGAGAAATATAAAAATGCAAGTTTCTTTCTATGTCTTAGAATGCTGTATCGACAAAGCTGCTGATTAAATAAATAAGGAGATTGAAGATGAATCAAAGAAGACTTGAAATCCAAAAATGTGTTACTTATAAACTTTTGGGCTCTTGATTTACTACTTACAAGACTTGCTTCATCAAATTTCCAGCCAATCTACTTAGACCGCACAATAATTATAATATTCAACAAACTTTTTAAAACTGACTTTTCTACTGCACAAACAATCAAAACTGAAATGGCTATTCACAAATCCATTGTGATCTCTGCCGATGAGTCCATTGAGCAACAAGCTTCTCCACATCCTTTACAATATCATCCTTTTCAAGGAAGCCAAACATTATTTGTTCAGTACCCAGCCAGAATCAAGAGTTCACGCCTGATTCCGTTCTGTATATCTTTACCGATCATCTTATGCAAGTAGTCTGCTGCATCACATTCATCATCCATATCCCCATTGTTTAGCAGGGACTTTAATGTGTCGAAATCATTGCAGAGTTGCTTGATAAGATTGTCCAAAGACCTTGTCTTTGTATATCCGATGGATGTTGTGGCATAAGGATGGACCGCTAGCTCCTGTCTTACGTTTCCTCTTTCTTATCTCATAGCCGCAATTCATCATAAGTTTAACGCTCTTCCCTTGGTTATTTTGATTTACTGGCATGGAATGCTGATGGGTATTGAGCTTGAAAAGTGCCTCATGCGGCATGAAATAGTTGATTTGATTACTGACTCTTGAAGTGCTTTTCAGGTTCTGTCAATGGTTCTTGTGCTACTAATGGGAGAGTTTCTTCTTGATCATTTATAACAACATTTGAGATTCCTTGCTTCCTTCCGCAATATGATCAGAGGTGAGGAATTTCTTCTATAATATTTAAATGGAAATAAGAGTTTTATATCAGTACCTGTAAATTTGACAGGAAAACTTTTCTCCTTTTATTTTGTTCATCATTGAAAGTTTACTGTTCTGTGAGTTTTCTTCATCATTGAAAAGTTTACTGTTCCAGGAGGCTTGATGACTCTGCATGTCATTGAGAATCAGCCAGGTATATTAGCTGTTTCATCGAATGTGATGCTATCTCCGAAAGGGTTACATACTTACATGTAGCAAGGACCTCTAAACATAGTGAAGGCTGGGTGCTTTAATCTGAAAACATATTTGTGCGCTAGTCATTGGGGTGTAGTGATAATAGGACTAATATGTATACTGTGTTAACAATACTATAATCCTTAATTTGCAAGAAGATATGTCATACCATTAAATTGGTCCATAGCTTCAGATATCTTGGTATATCTTCGTCCGAATTTGAACCATATGGATATTTCAAGTTCTTGCAGAGTTTTTCTGATGCTGCAGGAATCCAACAAAGCATGTTATGAAGATATTTTACACGAGGTCTAGTTTTCTAGATATAAAACTACTTCTGAACCCTTGAAAATATGGCAAGGGCACAAATTAGATTGAACTTTCTTCTCACAGATGAACTTACATTTTCATTTGAAATCACAGTTTCTGAACCTATCAGGACATCGCATTCCTTTTCCGTAGTTGCATTGGTAGAGGTACTGTTTTCTGTTTTACAATGTAGCTCTGTCTGCAAATTGAGTATCTCCGTGTCATCTTGGCTCATTAGATCCTATGTTGTCCGCTTTTGCTTCTGTTGCCTGGGCTTTCAATTAACTGTGAGCAGCTTTTGTCATCCTTGCAGCTGTATTTCTTTTGTAAAGTTGGGGACAGATGTTTGTGTAATTTACCTGGAAGAATTTCATCCCTTTTGCTTGGAAAGGTCTCAGTTATATGAATTTCGGTATGACGTCCCTTCCTATCTGTAGATGGCAGATTGATTGGCTTCTCTTGCTTGGATGACTGATTAATACTGTTTAGCTTCTCTGATCTAGACTCTATACTTCCTTTAACAACGCATTTTGATCAGCATTTTTGTTTTCATTCTGATGCTTGGCAAGAGCTGCTTGCTTTGCCCTATTAGGGAAAACTTTGAAGGTGTTCCATTTTTTGACTTGGTAGAATTTTTCGCATTCAAGTATGGATTGGTTCCTCGGTGAAGACCGTTTTTGAACTTGCTGCGCCGCTCCTGATTTTGGTGAAGTTATGGTTTCCACTCTGATTTGCTTTGTGTCCTTGTTTGCAGATTTTTGTTTGAGGGTAACTGCTCTTTCTTACCTGCCTGATGCTTCATCTTGTCCCTGATTTTTAAGCTTCTGCACGTGATGCACTTCATCCTTATCTATGACTTTTTTCATTGCTCAAAGGAAATCTGTCTGTCTCTTTCTGAATTGTATCTTCTTCTTTGCACTAGTAATCTCTTAAATAATAATATCGATTGGAGGCACCCTCATGTTTGTGGGCTTTTATCTGTGAGATAGTCTCCTTGATTTCGACAATTTTTGTGATTTTCCCTACACTATCTGATTTGTTCTTTTCTGTTTCTGCTGGATGTTTAATTGATGTCCTGGTACTTGATTTACTTGGATGTTTTTGCTATATTGCTTATCCATCATGTTGTTGATCATTGGCAAGCCTGAAGGCACTGAACCTGTATCTTGTTGACCCCTATACCCGCCTCCTCCTGTTGTTGAACTCTACCAGAAGAAGCTATACATAAAATTCCGCTTGGAGATGCACTATTACTTTCAGCCTTATGTACGTATTTTTTGCATCCTGAATTGATAGCATATTACTTACTATCATGTTTTTGTCAACACTAAGAGATGACCTATTCTCAGCACTTCTGGTGCCAATAGGACTTGCACTTTTCTTTAGTACTGGCTCTTGCCTCTTTTTGGATCTGACCCTTCCTAGATGCCTTGTTATCTTCCTTCAGCGGGAGTTCATCAGTCCCATTAGTTTTGCAATGACATCTGAAATTCTTTCCTTTCTCTCGATCCACTGACTTGTTCTTCTGGTCCAGATTGTTAAAGTCTGGGGCACAACTAGCTGACCTTTTATGGGACACCAACTTCTTATTGCTGAGAGGTTGATTCTCGTGCAGTTTAGGAATTTGATCAGGGTAAGTCATGGCCATGAGCCGCTGTTTGATGTCATTTTTTGTATGTCCTTTGGTGATATATGAGTTTTTAGAAGGCTGACAATGAAAATCTGGGCAGATCGAGTTGCCGGATCAACTATCTTGACATTAAACACGTCATCATCCTCATCCTCGTCGAGTAATGTAATCCGGTTTTTGCTTTGGGGCTTGATCATATGATCCGAAGCTTCCTGAGGTCTACGGCATCTCAGAACTCTCTTCCAAACTATTCTTTCAATGCTCCTGCCCAACTTCATTGAGTTCCTATCGGGCTTAGGCCATTGGAACATGCTCTGGTGATCTGGTTTAGTTTCTTTTGTATCCCTTTTGATACTTCATTGATGTGAACATGAGAGACGGAAGGGAACTG
This sequence comes from Datura stramonium, assembly GCA_018107945.1. NCBI lineage: Eukaryota > Viridiplantae > Streptophyta > Magnoliopsida > Solanales > Solanaceae > Datura > Datura stramonium. The sequence continues at coordinate 49,261 of JACEIK010001176.1, forward strand.
ACTATTCGTAAGATGATACATTCTCCTATCCGTCTTATTTATGTCTTGGATCTCTGACTGAATTGATGGAGAAATGTCGCACCGGATTTCTGCTTGACGAGTCCATTTAGTAAGCTTTCCTCCATTTTCAATAGCAAAAGAGGCCATGGAAAGACTTCCCACTTTCTCTCTGAGTTCCGGACATTCCCAGTAGCATAGGGAACAATCTGTCCTGAAGATTCTTCAACGCGAAATGATCGCTGCTGGTGCTACTCTATTTTGAATTAACTCTGCAAAGTGTTACATGTAAGCTAATTGAGATTTATTGTTACAAAAGTAAATTTTCAAGATGTCCTGATATTGTCAAGTTAACTTACGGATTCTAGAGTTTTTGTGTGCCGGTATCCTCTGTAAGTTTGTCCTGGATTATACCTAGCATCTGTCAGTTCAGACATATCACAAGTTTAGTTAACAGTACTCTATTTGTAACATGCTTTTACAAGCTTTACAATCATGAAAAGTAGAGAAAGTTAGAGCTATACAATAACTACGTACCCAAAGATAATCCGACAAAAGTGGGGTCTAAGGAGGGTAGAGTGTACAGAGACTACCTCTACCTCAGCGTAGAGACCGTTTTTCAGCAGAATCTCGACTAGAAAGTTAGGCCATTCATATCAAAAATAGTTGATACTTCTTTGTTGAGCTTTTCTGATGGGGAATTTTTTTCTTCTCTAACATCTTATGTTGCACTATATGTGGAGCTCAGAGGCTGAGCTAGAGAGAAAGTTATCTGTTTGGCAGAACTCAGTAGCTTTGGTCAAAACCTTGTATTTGTGTTAAGAAATTCGCTTAATATGTATAAATAATTTATCCAGAATCCAAGAAGCTGCCTTTTCAGATTTCAGAACCCATAAACTCAAAATTCTAGGCGAGCTTGTCAAATATTTGTTCCATCTTATGTGGAAACAGTGTGATTCCTGATTGATGATGATCAACATTTTGGTGAATACATACACTCCAAGTATGTTTTCTTTAAACTTTTACAAGTTCATGTGTTTCTCTTGATTTAATTTACTCTTGAATCTCATGCTTCTTATTCTTGAAGTTAGTCTTTTCTCTTATTTCATAAGAAATTAAAGATTTGTGAGTAATAAATAGAAGATCATGCAGTTCAATGAAGTGTGAATAATCATCTGATAGGTTAACAGCTCTCAAGTAATTTACATTACAAAAAGCCTCTATTTGCAACTCCTGATATGAAAGATTGTTTTTAATGTATGTATACTTGCAGCCTGCTCGAGCTCTTTTCAAAAATAAAGTTGTTGCAATTTGTCAATTCCTCCAAAAAATGCATTACTTTTGAGGATCTGTCACACACTTTGACCTTTTTGAAGAGTCCGAGCAACAAGCTTGCAACTATCATCAACTTGACCCCAAAATACTCAAAAAAAAAACATACTAATTCTGTGTTACAGTGTAATTGTCATAGAATTTTACACATTTCAATCTTAAAATTCTCTCACTAATTGGATGCAATCTCATGCTAATATATAGAAAATCATGTATTAGCATATGGTTAATTATTTACCTCTGGTTGGCGGAGTATGAGATTTGAATTTTGGAGCAGCAGCAACTCGTCTACGAAGCCTAAGATCATGCAGCTTGCGCGAAATCCACTGCCTGACATATTTCTTTTTTCCCTTCTGTCTTAATATGGAACAGAGTCTTTTGAACTAAACCTCCATAAGAGGGAACTCCAAAATGCAATAAAGCAAAAAAAAAAATGTAGAAAAAAAGAATATTCTTAGATTGTGTTGCAAGGTCAATTTGGTAAGGTATAGAAATGTAAATGTGTGTGAAGTTGTTATGTCACTTTTTGGTGAGAGGGGTTTTTCAGTGTTGGGTAAGGTGGGAAAAAAAGTAATAAGTAACATTTTGAGGTTGAAAAGAAAGAAAGAAAGAAAAAATTTGTTATCACACACCACTTGGAAAAGATTGACTTGAAAGCTAGCTTAGCTATCACTCTGTGTTTTTTCTCTTCAGAAACACTGTGGCTGCTTGGGCTTTCATTCAATCTGGGCAATGTATATTGTATTGCGTATGGGCACCAAAATAGCTTCACAAAGATTTCTTTTATTGACAGTGATCTCCTTTTTTTGTTCTATTATTTGATTTTATAGCGTGTTAGGCCAAAACTTATAAAATCTGTTTATTTTGAAAAGTTAATTGGTCAAAACTGATTTTCGAATAGCCGTTTGGAGATTAGCAATTTCAAGTTGTTTGACTAATTTATTTGAAGATCACTTTCTGGTCAATATTGTAACAAGTAATTTGTGCTTGACCAATGTTTCAAAAGTGGTTGTGAAAAACTACATTTTTCCGCCCAAAAACAACTCACATTTTTAAAACATTATTATTTATCATAAAAGCTTGATCAAACACCTCTTTTTTAAAAAGCACTATTAAAACACTTTTCACTTTCCAAAAAGCTTGACTGAAATAACTATTGACCTATTGGCTAAGGAAGAGGATGAAAGTTATAGAAACGAAAAGTAAGGTGATTTCTTCCTCGATCTATCTCAAACAAGATTTAGTGAAAAGTCCTACCTTAACTATGATGGTGAGATGATAGGAGATAAACAGATATTCCGTAAAATAATTGAAACGCACGTAGTAGCTAAATCAATATATATGTTTATATATATGCTTTAATTAGCTTAAAGTTGATCTCTTGTATGGGTGTAACATGGTTTGTGCAGTGTGATAATTTTGTCTAGAAGAATACAATGGCTCTTTTTTTGCTTTATAACAGCTGAAATGTTGAAGAATTTGCAGCTTTCATTTGGGAATACTGGTTGGCTACCTTTTACTAAAGCTGCTTAGCCATCCTGTAATGGAAAAATGATCTAATCCAAATAAGAGATTATCTGTCCTCTTTATTAGGAAAGTTATGAACCTAATTAGTCCTTCTTCTTCTTTTTTTTCTTAACTTCATATCTTTAATTACTGCTTTTCACATCACAATCACCACCATCATCAATCATCTTTACCGCCAATTTTCAGCGATCGTCACCATCAACCATCACCGATGTACATTCACTATTAATAACTTTTTCTATATAACTATGACCACCACCATCTATCAACACCATAGTCGCCAACGGTTGTTAGCCTTTTTTTTTTGGATATAGTGAAAAACAAATGTTAACTAAAAAATAAAACCTAAAAATCGCTCATAATACCGCTAAAAATACAATAGAAGAAACTTCATGTCCTTAAATGCATGGCTTGTATATCAACGCCTTCTTCGTGATTGTGGCTTTCATTTGGGAAAATCGGCAAACCGATTTGCATTCCTTCATATATGTCTAATCGTGGTCTTGTTGACTTGCAATAAGTATCTACGGTCTTCACAATAAGTCGAAGTATGATATCAACGTCCTCTTTGACAGTTAGTAAGCTATCAGTTTCAACTTAAGCAGCTTCATTACTCCATTTGGTTTATGACCAATCTTACCATTTTAGTTTTCCATTTCTTTCGAGAATTTCGTCAATCCTTGCCAAATAAGCATTATCTAAAGGCATGCGTCTAAATACTCGTAGTTTAACGGAAAGAATGAATAAGCCTTTGCACGCCTTTCTTAAGCGCCATTACATAAACATGATAAAGTATTGTAATTAAATTATTTTTGATTTAAAGTTTGAAAAACACTTTTTTACGTTTATTTCAAGTGTCTATTACGTTAATAAGTTAGTATTTAGTAGAAGGTTTCTTTATTTATATATCGAACTTTTCTAATAACTTGTAAATCTCAGCTTATTCATTGCTTAGACTTGATGTATATATTTAAATGAAGTAATATATTTTAAATGATTTATTTATCCATGTAATGAACTCTTGAATGATTCATAAGTATAAACTTTAAAATTTTGAGTTGAAACTTCTAAATAGTAATATTATATATTTGGGTGATCAACTTATAATAAATCTTAAGTTTAAGTGTTTAAATAAATTATACTCCAATTTGAAGGGGCCATAAATATTTTCTTGCTTTTAAAAAAGTAAAATATTATTATACATAATTTATAAGAGAGCATAGAGTGCATGTGAACCAGGTCCCCACCTAGATATGGATTATAAATTCACTACCAATGTATTGTGAATTTATAATATAATCCATCATCTTCAGCAATATTACTATTACTTATCTATAGAAAGTTCTGAAGCAAGCAGTAGCCGATTGTCCTGCCAGCTTATTTATTAGGTTTTTTTATATTTATATAAATGCATTATGTATTTTTTTATTTATTTTATATTTTTAATTTATTATATATTTAAAATTATTGATAAAAAAATTAAGAGCTTTAGAGCAAGCAGTTGGTGGCTGTCCTGCCAGTTTACTTACCTGGATTCTTTTTGATATTTCATATAAAGTTTTGCTTTTTAATTTTAATTTATTTATTTAATTTTTAATCTGTTATATATTTAACAATTATATTATTTTTTTTGAAAAAATTAACCCTTTTTAAAAAATCCTAACTTTTTTGGGGGGGTTTTTTTTTTGGTTAAAATAAAGTTTTGCTCTGTGTTTTTATTTATTGTCTTATCGTTTAGTCTGTTATATATTTGAAAATTATATAAGAATTACAAAAAATTGCAATAATTAACAACTTAAAATATTTAGGGCTCTTCTTGGTATTTCAAAAGGATAAAAATATGAACGATATTTTTTCTCGAGACTCTGTGCTTAAATATTTAGCTAACAACTTAATTTTGCATTTTTCATTTTACATTTTATGAGATGATTTCACCTCAAAATTCTTTTTCTCTTAATTTGTGTGTTCATAAATGCTTTCGCATAAATTGAAACAAGAATAATGTAGATTTAATTAAATAGAATAAATAACAAGAATACTTTCTATATTTTCTTCTTTCTTCGATTATGAACATTGAAAAGAGGTGCTATGTTAACAAATTGTAAATTTTAAGAGGTGCTATAAGTTAATAAATTGTAAATTTTGTTAAAAAAACTTTAAATAGATAAATTATGCTTGTTGAATGCGATTATAAATGCACTCGGTGAATGCAATTTTTATAAACGCGATTGTGAATGCATTTTATAAACGCACTCTAAGAATGCAACTTATAAAACGCACTCTAAGAATGCAATTTATAAAACGCACTCTGTGAATGCATTTTATTGTATCGAATTATATATCCATTCTACCGATTTACAAGTCCATTCTATTAGAACGATTATAGTGTACATTCACAAACATAATTTATAATTAGTTTTAAAGGTCTAAATATTTGAATAATAATTAATTAATAAAAATAAGAAATAATAATTTTATCTATTATAAAAATTTAATGAAGAATAAAAAGTCAATCAATATTTCTAAATGTCGTTTTTACGATTTTGATATAATATTAATAGATAGATAAATAATGTCTTTTTAATTTCATATCGCCCCCCACCGAAGCCTTGCAGCCTAGGAGCTTAGCGTGTAATGCTATCCTTGAATACTAAGGTAGAAGAATCTTGTGCAGATGTTGGCCAATTTATGGGCTCTTGTTAATCTATTAGATTTAGCTAAATAGAGTAAATAACAAAACATTTTCTATATTTTCATTCTTTCTTCGATTATATAACATTAAAAAAAGGGAATTAACGACACGCAAAATGAAGTTACACTTTAATTTATTTTTTGTATCATGAATTAAGAAATTATGAGTTAAATAATTAGTTAGTTTAGTGAAGAAGGGATTGTTATAAGTTAACAAATTGTAATTTATTTTAAGGACTTTTAATAAATAAATTGCGTTTGTCAAACGCGATTTATAAATCGCATTTAGTAGACGCGAATTATATATCCATTCTATCAATTTACAAAGTACATTCACAAACATAATTTATAAATTTATAAGTAGATTCAATAGTTACATCTTTAATTAGTGTTAAAGGTCTAAATACGAGGGTAATAATTAATTAATGAAAATAACAAATGACAATTTTGTCTATATAAAAATTTAATGTAAGAATAAAAAGTTCAATAAATATTTTTAAATACCGGTTAAATGCTTTTAATATAATATAGATTAGATAGATAGATTATGTCTTTATTAATTTCATATCACTCTAATCGAAGCCTTGCGCCTAGAGCTTACATGTAAAACTATCCTTGAATACTAAGGCATAAGAATTCACATCGTATGTTGGTCCAATTTATGTGGCTCTCATAGTCTATTGGAATTAACCAATAGAGTAAAATAACAAGAACACTTTTCTGATGTTTTCTTCTTCTTTCTTCTACATATATAATATTTAAAAAAAAAAAGGAATTAACGTATCAATGCAAAATGACGTTACACCCTATAATTTATTTTTTTGTACTATGAGTTAAGAAATTGTAATGAATAATTAGTTAGTTTAGTGAAGAAAGGATTTCTATAAGTTAATAAATTGTAATTTGTTTTAAAGACTTTAATAAGTAAATCGCGTTTGTCAAAATGCAATCTATAAACGTATTCACTAAAACACAATTTATAAATCGCATTCATTAGACGCGAATTATATATCCATTCTAACGGTTTACAAAGTACATTCACAAATATAATTTATAAATTTATAAATATTTATAGCTATAATCTCTATTTAGTTTTAAAGGTCTAGATATCATGATAAAATTAATTAATCAAAATAGCAAATGACAATTTTATCTATTTGTAAAGATCCGTGCTATCATAGAGCCTCGTATGACATTGGTGTAAGATTTAAAATTTTGCATGCTAGATCGCTGTGGGTGAACGACCCTCCGCCATAGCATGAATAAATTCCTAGCGAAGAACTCTAGGTTTGTGAAAATTAAGACTAGAGTTATGGGAATGATTGGGTGTTGATTCCTAGTCATAAAAGTGATAAATTAACACTATTTAGGGTGAATGTAATTATAGAACATTATTTTAGTGATAGTTTGAGACCTAGATTTCGCAATTTTGGTACCTTAATTTAAACTACTTTACATAGGTTTATAGTAAAAATCTGTGAAGTAATGTAAACACCACATAGATTTGGATCATGACCGTAAACAATGTGCAGAATAGTGAGTCGTAGTTCCCAAAACTTTGAATCCAAGAAGTATCCTAGCTGATTAATTTCTCAATATCTTATTTTCCTAATTTGAACATTCAGAGGCTAGGTTTTTCTTTTGTTATATCATCATTCATTTTATACAAGTATTTATTAGAGTTGAGATAACTTTGCTTGACAATTAGGATCTTTTTTCAAAGAAAAAATAGGAATAGCAATCATAGAACAATTCCCTTGCCTTGATTGAATTTGGCTTACTGCGACCCTTAATCAATCAAAAAGTTTATTGATTTGATTCATCCCATTTCATTTATTTGGGCGAGAGGGAGGTTAGACGCCACCAACTTGGCTCTGGCCGGTTGGCGCACCTACGTATGATGAGATTTCTGACGATTTGATCAATTTCATTCTTTCTCACTATTCGTAATGCTGGGAACTTTCGATCAAGATCTTCTCGCCTCCCATTTGGGAAAGGTAAAGCTCACACGAGTAGCCGCATATTCCAAGCTTCAAGGATCCGTAGGTTATGGCTTACCTTTGTGTTAGAATGCAATTAGTGAATCGTATAATGTGTGTGCTATTAATATAATTGATGAGGGTAGAGGGATTATATAATATGATTACATGATGAAAGATTTGTAGTAACGTAACTATAAGATTAGCAAATTAATCCTAAGTATGGGAGCATGTGGAAAAGTGAAACCTAGTTGATAGTTAATTATCATAAAATACTCTTGATGTGATGTTCTGGGAATATGGTCTTGATAAGCCGTGGTTCTTTGATAATGGCGTCTTTGAGGTTATATTTTTGATGGCATATTTTGACGACATGTAATTGTGGTTGTTCTTTGAGTTGTGAGGTTTTGGGTGGTATAATCTTGATTGAATGATTGTAATAGTACGAATAAAGGAAAGTGAGGTGAACTGACTCAGTTTGATTATATGAACTTAATATTGCAATTTAATTGTCGAATGAAAATGTAAGTACATCGGGTAGTATAATTAACTAGCTTAAACGAATCTGGTAAGGAAAGAACGGCGTTTATGAGAACTGAGAGAAGAAAGGTTATGTAATTAAATTTGAATCGCTAAAATAATTATTGTATGTTAACGGCTTTGTGAAATCACGATGGGCCCTAGTAAGTTATTTTGAAATGGGGACTAATATGAACAATATGTTGATCAATATTGAAAGAACAGCGATTATGTGATGTATCCTTATATGAGGGGGTAGAAAAGGTTGAACCTAATGAATTATAAAGGTCACCTAAGGTTTTATTATTGTGATAGATGACGCTACACAAGTGCAAATTGATAGATAACTAAAAAGATAGCAAGTTATGATTACAGGGGAGTCAACTTTCACCGATGATTTACATGAGTCATGAATTGCTAAATATAATTACTGTCTTCAAACACCGACCATGATAGAGGTAATGATAATTTAGTTATGTTCTGCGGAATGAACTTTGGAGATGAATAAATGTTGTTTGTTGTTGTGAAATTTAAGTGCGATTATACACCAATGTGTACTTCGAGGGCCACATGTGTTGACTAAATTAATAACATGTTAAATTATGCCGATTATTGTTGATTTATATATCTTTATGAGCCGTCCGATAAAAGGACTGGCTGAAATTCGCACAAGTTGGGCGCCGATGAATGTTGGTTGATATCTCACTCGAGTTGTCACATGAGGTTACTGATTGATGAGAATAATGAATATATTGATGAAATTTGGATAATAAGTCCTTACCCCCCGAGATGAGAGGCTCGTGTCCGAGGTGATCATCCGCACGAGCGCATTAGTGTGTGTATGAATATTTGGGTATGAGTGACTCAGGGTTTCGAGGTGAGCATCCGAACGAGCAATATAAGTAAGTACGTACAAATATGACTAGCACTATACAAAAATGGGTACTAATATGAGTACTGCATATGTAAGGATAAATGGTTCATACGGTTAGTGTATAGCATGGATTTCTAGAGTCCCCGTGATCATGACTGAAGTAAATAAGACCCTTAGCATGTGTGTACAGTGATGTCACGGAGAGGCGCAGCCCATATATAACATGATATGATTGTGACAGAAGTGTGATAGGTATGTCGTGATATATATTCGGCCGTGAGACAAAGAGATCGCTGATAGGTATGTTCATTATACATATGACTATGTGACATCAAGTGACATGTATGACATCGATGGGTACAAATATTTGATAAGGACGGGGGTTAATTGATGACAGGTCTATTTATCGTGTGTTAGTTAATATTTGTATGTGCGATCATTTGGTAAATGTAATTTATGTATTGTTGTTGGGTTACTCCTAACTATGAGAATGTTTCATAAAAAGGGGAAATAAATTGAATGATTTGATAAGATAAAAGTGGTAAAAGATATAATTAATTGGAGTATAGATTGTTGTGTTTCATGTGATGTTAGACCCATGTAATGATGAGGTATTGAAAGAAGTAAGGTTGCCAATAAATCGAGTTACGGCTTAGAATGTGATTGCAGCTGGGAGAAGGAGTTTCACTGCGAAGTGAGACAATGCATGCAGGTCAAGTTATCACAAATGGTGGCCGCAACAAAGGTGCGCGTGCCTTTGGTGGCTGTCGATAGAAAATACGATGCATGGTTAAATAACCGCCATAAATGAAGAGTGAAGAAATTGTCTTTATAAATTGTTGAGTGGTTGTTTAAACGGAATTATTGATTGCATATTAATCTTATGATGTTGCATAAACTAATTGGGTACCACTGATGATGCCTACCAAAAGATGTGTGGTATACCGGATATCACTCTTGCTACACCTTTTTTTGTGTAGGTTATAATAAATGCTTATGATTGATTTGTACTATAATTTAGTATCGCCTTCGCATTTTCTCCGCAGCGAAGCCGTGTCTTTTGAAGGTCTGCATTTGCCAGAGCCTTGAACATGTCTGTGACTAGATCTTGGAGAGTCAAGGTGTTTGAAAAAAACATTTTATCAAACTTTCAAAACATTATTGATTTTGTGAAAATTTATGAGAGTTGTAATTATTATTTTACATTGTTCAAGAAGGGCCTCCTAATGGTGCTCGAGTCTATGTAGATGCCTACTTAAATTCGCTCACTTGGGTCGTACAATATTACAAAAATTAACAAAATAAAAAGCTTTAATCAATATTTCTTAAATGCCGTTTACGATTTTAATATAATATAGATAGATAGATAGATAAATTATGCCCTTTCAAATTTCTACTAAAGCTTTGCGGCCTAGAGCTAACGCGTAATAGTATCCTTGAATACTAAGGCAAAAGAATCCACACCAGATATTGGTCCAATTTAGTGGCTTCCTATAGTCTATTAGATTTAAACTAAATAGAGTAGATAAATAAAACAATTATATCTTTTTTTTCTTCTTCGATTATATAACATTAAAAAAAAATCAACGTATCAATGCAAAATAAAGTTAAGTAATTTCTTAATTCTATTTTTTGTATCATTAATTAAGAAATTGTGATGAATAATTAGTTAGTTTAGTACAAAAAGAATTGCTATAAGTTAATAAATTATAATTTGTTAGTAAATAAATCACATTTGTCAAATACAATTTAAATCACATTCGCTAAATCTAATATATAAATCACATTCAAGACATACAATCTCTAAACTTGTAATTTTCTCCTGAAATTTAATGAGCCTGCATGGCATTTGCTCACCGCAGAAGTTCTATATATACCTGTAGAGATATAACATATTTATTATATAAAATTGAAAATATATTGTTACTCTTAACAATTTAAATTTTTAGATAAATCGATCATAACGAGAATCACATCTTCTGAGGTGATTGGATCATTCTCGTGACAAATGGATTGCCAGCCATCGTCGATCAACACGAGTCAAGGTGGACACCCACCTTCGACTAGCCCACACCTTCCTACACCCCTTGAGGGCATTGCAAGGTAAAATGCATCCCATGTACACCAACCAAAATTATCCGCAATCCCTTATTTATTTTTCTCAATTTTATGATACTTTTTTTATTTTTTTATATGATTTTAAAAAATTCAAAATTATTTATTAATTACATTTTCTTAATTATGTTTTTTTTTCGGTTAGAAAGTTTAAAAATCATTGCTAGTAATTTAGTTATTTAATAATTATGCATTATATGGTATTTTTTTATGATCATTAATTATATATTTTTTTTTTTATTTTTTTATAATTTTTTTTATTTAGTGTCCAATATTTTTTAATATGATGGGGTAAGAAAGAAAGAAAATAAATCAGTTTGCTTGTCTTAAAGGTCTAAATATTAGAATAATAATTAATTAATAAAAATAGTAATGATAATTTTATCTATGATAATTTTTTAATGAACAGTAAAAAGTCTAACTAATATTTCTAAATATTTACATGTGTATAGAGGGAGAGATTAGTCTTTTTCTAATTTCATATCGTTCTACTCTGAAGCCTTGCGGCCTAGAGCTTACGTGTAATATTATCCTTGAATACTAAGGCAGAAGAATTTACACCAGATGTGCAGTCCAATTTATGTGGCTCTCATAGTCTATTAGATTAAACTAAACAAAGAAATAACAAGAATACTTTCTATACATGCTTCTTTTTTATTATACAATATTTAAAAAGAAAGAAGAAGGGAATTAACGACAATGCAAAATGATCTACATCCTTTAATTTTCAGACTACGAAGAAGAAATTAAGTATTTAATAAAGTATGACTTTTAATAAATAAATTGTTTTACTGAATGCAATTTATAAATCGCATTCAATAAACACTTTATATATCCATTTCTACCGATTTACAAAGTACATTCACAAAAACATAATTTATAAATTTATAAATAGATTTAATAGTTACAACTTTAATTAGTTTTAAAGGTCTAAATATTAGGGATAATAATTAATTAATAAAATAAAGCAAATGACAATTTTATCTATTATAAAAATTCTAATGAAAAATAAAAGTTCAATCAATATTTCTATTTTAATATAATATAGATAAATAAATAAATTATGTCTTTTTTAATTTCATATAGGCCTTTTACGTTTAATATAATATAAATGGGGACAGGTTATGTCTTTTTTTAATTTCACATCGCCCCATCGAAGCTTCTATGCCTAGAGCTTACATGTAATACTATCCTTGAAACTAAGGCGTAAGAATTCACGCTAGATGTTTGTCCAATTTACGGCTCTCTATAGTTATTAGAATTTATGTGATATCTTTTTATAATTAGAAAAGTATTTTTATATATTGTTTTTTCATACTCTAAAATTTATCTTAAATCATAAATTAATTTTTAAATGTGTTTTTAAATTTTCATTCATGCAAGTTTAGAAGATTTCAAAATCCAAATTAATATATCATACAATTATTTGTGAACATGATATGTATAATAAATCTTGCTTTTGGTAAGGTCATTTTTGAACAGATTAAATATATAATAGAAGTCATTTGATATTATATTAATCATTGCTGATCATTACTTAAAATATACGACCCTACGAGAGTTTATTACTTTTTAAAAATTTACCAAAATAAAATAAATAAAAAAACCTCAATTATCAATTCAATTTCAATCTATCAAACAACAATTAAAATAATAAAGGAATAAAAATAAAAAAATTAAAAAAATTAATATTCACAATTTAATAGAATTGTTTTAGTTATATAAAAAAATTGATTAATAATAATAATATATAGTAAGATAAATAATTTTAGAAATTTTCAAGGCTCATTCTAGCTATATATAAAAATTGATTAATACTAATGACATAATAAGAAATCCTTGATTACTTTAGAAATTCCATATGAAATTGCGGACTATTTTTGATTACTTTATTTTAAATTGTGTTTTTAAAATAAAAATAGAACTACTATATGGGTTGACATTCAATTTGGCCCAAAGATATTTTAGTTAATCAATTTTAAACATGCGTGTTAAGGTGAGTCCTAAGTAAGCAGTGTGTATGTTACGAATCATCTAAAAGTGCATTGTAATGAGTATCACAAATTATTTTATAGAATAATATATGTTTAAATATACAAATAATTGATCTATTTGTGGCTATACTATATGTATTATGTATAGTCATACAATTCTAATAGTTAAAATAAGTAATTGCAATAAAGTGTAAATTATATGGTTGAGTACTGCCTTACATATATTAGTAGAAAAGATAGTCAAAACGTGAAATAATAATACAAGTTGAATTGAAAATTTTGAATATTAATTTTGTAGCAAAAAAATAAACAAATTGATAATCGAAAATACTACTCTCTTATAAAAATGTACTTTGATTTATATGATGGGTAGAAAGTTTTAGGTGAACATGTAATCCTAATACTTTTAAAAATTATCTCTTATCATTATTATAATTTTTTAAATATATATTTAAAAAGTTGGCAAATAAGAAAGACTAAAATTAACCACATTAATTCTTACTTCATTTACATTTTATCCATTTATTAACATTTTGTTTCCAAAATTACAAAAAAGAATCTTCAAAGTTAATTCATTCACTCCTTGTTACCGTGTGTTAATATATCTAATCTTACCAATTTTTCACTAGTATTGGTAAATCTACATTTATTGAAAAAGTCTTATAGGATATCCTACTTTGATAGCGTTTCTTTCGCTAAAGTTTCATTTTAATCCGATAATTTCTACAAATAGATTCATATGATAATATATTGCTGCAACTCTCTCTCGTTCCATGCTTCTATATATATTTTTTCACTCTTTTGGTCCAACAAAGGTGTTCTTCTACCATTCTTTCGAGGATGGACGCAAGGCAAGATCTCAAACAAGAGTCGAGACGAGATATATCATCAAGAAGAAATATATAAAATTAATTAAGATAATATAGCCTCTAATGATATGAATATGTCGATAGATTCCTCGTTTTAGAATTAATAAATACATATAAATATCTTTAACGAAAATTAGCAAATACAATAGAACTTTATATACACACACACACAGAGAGAGAGAGAGACACACTCACACACAAATATTTATAAAATAATGTGGTAAAAATCGAAAAAGTACTTATTTACAAAATCATGTTGCAAAAATATAAATAGAAAAATTAAAATGAGATTGAAGTTTTATCACAATATCAAGTACCCAGAAATTAGCATAAGCGATATATAGAGAAAAAATAAGATTGAATGTGAGAGGAGAAAAATAACCTAAATTTATGTCCATCTTCTTTCCCGCGAAGAACTCTTAACTTTAATAATCTCGCTTATTAGTGTGTGAATAAGTGTGTGGCAAGAATGAAGAAATGGAGTGTAAAATCAAATTTGTCTTAAATATTATAGAAAGCGGTGATTCTTCTTTTCTTGTAATTGCTATTCATTAAAAAAAAGAAGGTTAAGTATACAGACAATAATCTTTTCAACTTTAGATTAGTTGAACTTAATTGCTAATTGCTCAATATATGAAGTTTAATAAAATCATAATTAATAAAAGTAATTAATAAAAAAAATTAATTATATTATTATAGTAGTAAGTAATATGTATACTGATTATGAGAGTGGCGACATTTTTTTTTTTTGGGGGGGAGGGGGAAGGGAATTGCCCCACAAAAAATGTCATTTTTCAATTTTAAGTTGTTAAAATTTACTACACCATTTGACGCTTCTGGTGGTGTATTTATCAAGAGATGAAATTGTACGTTAAATAATTGTATGCAATGAAGAGACATATTATTATTTATTACGTAAAATAATGTGGTGTGTGCTAACAATTATATGCAATAAAAGACATATTATTATTTACTATATATAACTCTGCGTTAAACTTTTCATCTTTTTGAAAGTAATAAAAGAGAATGAGAGTCTACTTTTAATTTTGCTAATTTGTAAATTAAGGAATAACATAACTTTTTTAAAGAATATTGAATCAAGATTTATAAATTATTAGAATATAATTACATTTTTTATATGAATATTATAGGAAATATTTTACTTAAAGGATAAAATAGTCGCTCAACATTTTGATGACATTTAATAATTAAACTTTAAACTTTTTGGTTCTCTAAATTTATTATTATTACTAGTTTTTGGGTACATGTTTCACACGTGTATATATTCATATTAAATAAATAAATATTAGCCATGATAAAGCGTAAATTCAAAATAATTGAACCGACGTTTTAGTTACCTTAGTTTACTAATCATACTTTGATGAAAATTACATAAAGTGTGACAGGATCACCTAAATAAAATGAAAAAACAAAAAAATTCAACATTTATGCGGAAAACATGTTAATTACATAAAACACAAGACTACGCGATGTGCATAAATATAAGCTAGGTGCCAAAAGTAAATTTAATTTGCGCGCTACTATTTAATGTTTTTGACAAGATATCATACAAACCCAAAACGCCAATACAAATAACAAAAACAAGAAGGTAAATCAGAAATATTTGAAAAACTATCAAAAAGAAGAAGAAAAAAATGCAATAACTTTATATTAATGGCGTAAAAGGTGTAGAGTATGGTCATGACACAAAGACATATTTTTCATATTGAGTCTCGCGTAATGGTACGTATATTCATTAGAGGATTGTGTATAAATACTACTGTAATGTATGTTTCAAGAGTGAAACAATTGGCGCAAAAGATAATATATGAAATAATAACTAAAAATATAAAAGTATAACCTACAATAATTACCTAAGAGCTTAAACAATCTTCCTCATTTACTCGGTTCAAAAAATGACTCTTATTCATCTCTTTGTTTTAATGAATATATATTACATGTATGTATGTATGCATGTATGTGTGTGTGTGTAATGGACAGATATATGATGGTAAAATATTACTATTTAATTAGGGATATTTTATTATATTTTAATTTACTATAAGGACAAAACGGGTTATCCAACTTTAAAATAAGGACTTTTCACTTTTAGTATAATATAATAATAATAATAATAATTATATTATTATTTATATTAGTGTTATTGTTGTTGTTATTTATTTATTTTAACTTCTCACTTATATAGTAATAAATATATAAACATGACATGATAAAATATTAATATTTAATTAAAATTTATTTACTAGAAAGAAATGAGAATCTAACTTTTCAGTTTTTGACTCGCACTTATATAATAATATGATCATTCAAGCTTCACGAATTACAAACATAGTAAAGTATTTATTTACATAGATAAAATATCTTCTATTTTGGTGTTATTTTGTTATTTCATTTGGCAAAATATCTTGACATTTATGATATATATTTTATAATGAATAATAAGTGTTAAATATACCTATTTGATCAGCTTAAAATTATTTTTTATATCAAGAGTGTATGCTATAATTATGTGTATATCATTTTTTAAAATAAAAAGTGATTTACGACTTAATTTTGATACTAGTTCATCATTGCAAATAATTATTTTACTTTTGTTAAGTTCAAGAAGATAGGGCACTAAAAATAATTTATCTCAATTCTTATCTCAAATTAATTTTTAAAGAATGATTTGATTTTAGTCAATTTGACAATTTGATACCTCTCTTTATGATATATATATATATATACACACACTTTTAAAAATTTAATCTCAATCGTCCTATCAAAATGATCGAACGGCCTTACAATGAAATCAAAAGGGGGCAAAAACAAAAAATCAGGATCACTTTCCCTGTATAGCAACATGTGCCATTGCTCCCATCCCTCAACTCACCATCCCACCCCATCAACCCCCCACCCCTCTATCCCCCTCTCTCTCTCTCTCTCTCGCTTCTCCATTCGAGCTGAAGCCAGACCTCTCCAGACTCCTCTTCTCTCTCCTCAACTTCAACCTAGATAAATCATGTTTCCCCTACATGTACCACTCTCTCACTTGAAAATTCACCGCAATTTCCATCCCTTCCTTGCGAGCAGATAATTGTCTTCTCCACTGATAACTTGTGAAAAAGGGAAAGATCTACTCTATTCCCTCATGTCTCAAATTGAAAGTAGGTAGACTTTTTTCGCCTCTCTCTGTATATTCGTCTTAAAAATTAATTTCAAATTCAAATGTCAATACATGAAATAGAACCCTATGTCACTCTTTAAGGGGGAAGAAACTAAATTCTGGGATTGAAAAAATACTTTGCTTGTTTAATCTTTTTCGATTAGGAGATTTTTCTTTTCGAAGCATTCTGCTCTACTATTACTGCTTCTTCTCGCTTCCTGTTTTATTTCAGTTTATCGACTCTAATACAGAAAAAATTGAATTCCAGGTGAAAGTTGAATCCGTTCAACTTTGAATCCTTAGTCGCTGCATAATAGCAGTCTTCGCACAGACTCTTATCAAAATTACAGTCTTGTCACGAGAATAGCTGTCGCTTCTTAGATTTCAGATGTGCTTTAGCTCTGTCATTCATCTTTCATTTCTCGAAATACCTCTAAATTTCAGCAAGTCAAAACATAAGTTGGAACCGGGTCCCGACTCGAGACTATAATTTTTTCTTAACTACTATCATGTTCCATATTATTATTGTCTGCTACAAATATGCTAATATTTTTATTTTATTTTTCTTCTTAATCTAATTGGAACCCCAAATAATCGCATGAATTAATTGCAGTCACTAGTCGGATATTTGATGTTTTGAACTAAATAAAATATTTTCGTTCAGTTGAACTCAAAAATGAGAAACAATTTTCAGAAATGTAAATAATTCTTAGATTTCAGGCCTCAAGAACTATTTTTTGAAATAATTAAATAGCCTGTAGTACTCTTTTGGTACAGTTTCGAGTTTTCTCAAGTTGGATGAGATTTATATCTCCTTTAGTATATTACTATGACGCTTTCAGCTTAATTTGTGCCTTATTTTTAGAATATATGAAATTTAATTAATTTATCTCTTTATGTTTAGCTTTGTGGTGTTCTGTCTTGGATTTGTGCATCTGTGTTATACCATTGACTCAATTACTGATTTTGATTTGCTGTTATGGGACTTCAATTATGTGTGGAACTACAAGACACCAACTGGATTATGTCTCTTGGTTCAGTGTTTGTTAATATTAAGTGCCTATTTGGTTACAAGACTTTTAAATAAAAATTTCTCTCTCATATTGGGATTGTGAGAATCTATTAGTACAGAATGATATATAGCTTCAACTGCCACACAAGTAAGTATATTGAATGAATATTTCTACATATCTTTTCGTTTGTTCTATATTACAATATTGGAAAAGTGATGTGCTTATTCATTACTATTAGAAGACATATTTATTTATTTATGTTTAGTATATTAGTTAGCTACTCCCAAAAGAATAAAGATATTTCATAGTTTTTGTAACTGAAAGCAGAGCCAAAATTTATAACAAGATAATTTCTCCTTTAATTTGTATTTTATTATTCAAATGTATTGTGTGTGTGTGATTTTTATCAAAATTATATACTCATAAATATGGGATACAATGTGCGTGAAGGGCGTGTTCTTAAAAGTTGAATTATCATTTTATGTCTATAATAATATTAATAATATATTAAAATACTAATATTATATTAGTCTCTATACTAATCTAAAGCCACAAAACTAAAATATTAAGTTACTAAATATCCATTAAAAATCGAGTGACCTGCTTATCCTCCAATTAAACACTACTCCTATAATTTTTATTACTAAAAGGAAAATTTACCTTCTGATCTCTCTATTTATATTTCTTTTCTCATTTTTTGGGAGATTTTCTTCACACGCCCGCCTTGGGGTTATGATCGGCACCCTATGCCTTAGAGGGACCTAGACTGCTAACCGGTATGCCTAAACACGCCCGTGTGCCCGGCTAACTCTATTTCGATTTCCGAAACAATGGGCTATATAACTATTGTGAAACACACTTCCTCCGCCGATCATGATAGCCACCTCGCATATAGTAGCAAATGCAACTGGAAACATACTATAACAAGGAAACCTATGCCGACTACTTCAACTGACCGAGTACGATACAACAACGCAAATCGATTTACCAACTTACTCAATACTCAACATTTAACCGGAACTCACTCGACGAGTTTACTATGATTTCCATAAGGCTAAAGCTACTAACTTGCCGAAAAACTAGTTTTACATACCTTAACCTCGAGTTATCCGACTCATCAGACGAAGCTCGATTAGTACTCCAGCCATTTCTTCCAACCGCATTCATATACACGTCAATTAGTACTAAATACATCACTATTCTGAAAGACAACGTCACTTTCGATATATTTCTAGCCTAAACTTAGGCTTATCGAAAAGACGGTCAAAACTTTCTATTTTTCGTAAGTCCGAAGGGAGAAGTATTCACTTTAAGGCTAGGAGCACATTGACACTAATTTGGAGAAATTCCTACTTACCTTAGCTCTAAGAGCTCCGACGATTTGCTCCACGAATTTCGCAACTAAATCCGTAGAAATGCTCCCCGCCGCTAAATACCTCTAAGATCCGAGGTTAATTTGGATTTGGACTACGTTGACAAAGATAATCGAACGATATTTCTATTACTTTTGCGTGCTTCCTCGTTCCTCGCATTTCTGAATTATTTCCGATAATTATCAATTAAAACCGAAGTGGGGGGGCTTTATATACTAGGGCCTCGGACAAGCCCAACGTGTCACTTGAGCTAACGCGGAGGCCCCCATCTCCAGAATACGCCGCCATCGCGAGGGCTCGCCCGCCCTTCACATGGTTCGCACGGAAGCTTCCGATCTTTCCCGGGCCTTTTCTAGCATGTATGGATTTAAAATACTTAACCAACACGCGAATAGGCCATCTATGTAAGCCTGGGAATTTACGGGTGTAACATTCTCCCCCTTAGAAACATTCGTCCTCGAATGAAGACTAATGCCTAGGGAGGGATCTTCTCAACTTATTCAACTTATTTCTTAGGAGAATTTCTAAGCAGAGTTTCCCTATAATATGGACTATCCCCAAAAACCGAAACACGTAAGTCCAATACAAATGTACTCCACACAATACTACTTGGATTCAGCGTGATACCTAAAAATCGATCTTTTCATTTATACATATACAAACTCCAAAATACCGCATAGATAATAATACTAGCATACCGTCGTCAATTAGACTTGGAACAAGCGAGATATTCCATTTTCATCTTCTTCCGCCTCCCACGCCATCTCTTCCTGCCTCTCGTTACACCATTTAAAGATTGGATGACGCAATATCTTTGGTCCTCAACCTGGTTTGACCGTCTGTCTAGGATAGCTACGGAACCTCTTCGTAGGCCGCACTCTTCGTAACCTCGGATATCCCGGACTGACTGCCTGGACGGTCTCCTATGCATTTTCTCAAGATGGATACATGAAAGACCGGGATGAAACTGATTCTAACTCGGGAGTGTTCAACTTCATATGCCACTCTACCATCTTTCGACGAATCGATAAGGCCCAACAAATCTTAGACTGAGCTTACCTTTCTTTGCCGAATCTCATCACCCTTTCATCTGAGACACTTTCTAAATACCCATCATTTACATCAAAACTCCGTGTCTCTCGCCGCACTTCGCATATGATTTCTCGGGCGCTCCGTGCGCCGCAGGCGTTCTCGATAGCTTTACCTTCCTCCGACCGTTGAACAATGTCCGGCCCAATCAACCGCCGATTCTCCTACTTCAACCCACCAACCGGCGATCCGCATGCTACCGCATAATGCCCCCAAAGGCGCCATCCTGGATAGCCGAGCATAGCTATTATTATAAGCAAACTCATTAAGGGCAAATGCTCATCCTAGCCTACCACCAAAATCTAACACACACGCCGTAGCATGTCCTCGAACGTCCAATAGCTGCTTCACTTTGCCCATCTGCTCTAGGGTGGAATGCCGTGCTCAAATTAATCTCGCGTTCCCAAACCTCTCTAAAACGACCGCCAAAATCTAGTCGTAAACTGCGCTCCTCTCGTCGAGATAATAGATATTGGCACCCGTGTAATCTGACTAATTCTCTGATATACAATTTGTCATAATCTTCGACCGAGAAAGCAGTTTTCACTGGCGTGAAATGAGCCGATTTTGTAAGCCTGTCTACTATCACCCATTAGAATCATGTCTATGTCTAGTAATAGTAAAACTCGCTACAAATCCATATTCACCTCCCATTTCGAGAGAGGCACAAATATACCCCGAGTTAACCCGCTCGATTTCGTGTTCTCGTTTCACTCAAGTGGCGCTAGGACACTGGGCTACAAATTCGCAATTTCTCTTTTCATATCGCCACCAGTATTTTTCTTGATATCATGGTACATTTGTCGCGCCTGGGTGAAGAGAGTAGCTAGCGAATAAAAATTGCTCTATAATCCGCCGGCAACCCCGAAACATCTCTGGGAACAATGCAGACGCCTACAACGCAAAGACTCCATCCTCTCGCATCTCGGAAACTGGGCGCTTCCTGCCGGGAATACCGCCCTTAAGTCGACCAGTCGATCCTCATTGCCGCTCTTTACTACCACCACTAATGATGACACTTGGCCAAGAAAAACCCCGACTGTCGCTCTATCAGTTCTCCGTTTCGCATCTGGACGCATAGGCCGGGCTAACCTGATGTATCTCCCTAACCACTCGTTGCTCTGGCCGAAATACGCCAAACTTCCCATGGACTTACTAACAGAGCATCTCGCTACAACATTGGCTTTTCCCGATGATACAAAATATCCAGGTCATAATCTTTTTAATATCTCCAACCAAGCCGACAGCCGCTTGTGTTCACCCCCTCTGGGTGAAGATACACCGTAGGCTCTGCGATCTCGTGAAAATATCAACATGGACGCCATACAAGTAATGTCTCTATATCTTAAGGCGTGATCATCGGCGCAACCTGCAGTCGCGGGTGTGGTAATTTTCGTGTTTCCTCGCCCGGCCTGGAAGCATATGCAATCACCTTACCATGCCGCATCAACACACAACCCAACCTAATACCTGATGCGTCATGAGAATACACCGAATAACCTTCCTCGTACCTTCCAATGCTAACACCGGGCGGAGGTTGACTTGCCGCAAGCTCAAGCTTCGCTTGCGTCTCGTCCACCGAAAC
The DNA here is from genome assembly GCA_018107945.1 of Datura stramonium. Classification (NCBI taxonomy): domain Eukaryota; kingdom Viridiplantae; phylum Streptophyta; class Magnoliopsida; order Solanales; family Solanaceae; genus Datura; species Datura stramonium. The sequence goes on from JACEIK010001176.1 coordinate 71,384, forward strand.
TTTACTGCTGCGCGCTAATGAGGTGCCGCTATAGCAGAGAACTCTTCAACAAATCTCCGTAATATCCGCTAACCCCAAATCATGGACATGGCCGGAGTAGGCCTAGGCCATGTTTGACTACTTCTATTTTCCTGTCAACTCCGTATACCAACATCCGACAATATGCCCCAAGAAAGGTACTGAGTTAAGCCGGGAATTCACACTTAGAGAACTTAGCATATAATCGATTTATCCTCGAGAATCTGAGTGACCGTCCGTAAATGAGCTCGGTGATCTGCTTCTGCAGCGAGAATACACCGTAATATCATCAATAAACACTATCACGAATCGTGTCCAGGTATGGTCTCAAAATACTATTCATCGTGTCCATAAATATCAGCCGGGGCATCTGCTAACCCAAAGGACATAACAGAAATTCAAAAAGTGTCCACACGGTCCCGAACGCCGTTTTGGGAATGTCTCTTTCACGTACTCAACTCGATGTGATATCCTAGACCGCAAGTCAATCTTAGAGAAACAATTGGCTCCCCGAATCGATCAAATAAATCATCTATTCTCGGGAAGCGGTACTTGTTCTTTATTGTGACTTTATTCAACCGCCGAGCAATCTATACACATACTGAGCGACATCTTCTTCTCACAATAACCGGCGCACTTACCTGAAGTACTTACCGATGAAACCTTTATCTAGGAAATTTTTCAACCGCTCCTTTAATCCTCGAGTTCTGCAGTGAGCTATACGACAGGGAGGAATTGATATGGGCCGAAAGTGTCCGGTAACAAAATCAATAGCAAAATATATTTCCTTTTCTGGGAATACCAGTAACCTATCCGGAAACACATCAAGGAATTCCCGGCTCACCACCTAATGTGACTCTGAGTGTCTGAGACTCTACCCAACATCCTGAACCCCGACTAGGTGGTAAATATGATCCCGCTATCAATTTCACTCCGAAGCGTAGGAAATAAACTCACCAAGGACGTGCCGCTCTTCCACTCCCGCACCGCTCTCCCGAAAGTGGAACTGACCGTCTCGTCCAACATTCTACATTGACATAGCACGACACTAACCAATCCATACCATTATGGCATCAAAGTCTACTATTTCAAATTTCACCAGACTACCGTAGTCCGGCGACTCAAGAACCTCTACCGTACACCCTAGAAATTCTCGCTAGCTATACGGGAGTCACCAACGAGTGTGGATACTGAAAAGGGTCAAATGTAATAACTCGGTGCGACACTAAACTTTCGTGCTACAAATGGGGTAATATATGACAAAGAGTGATCCCCTGATCAATCAAGCATACAAGTGGTGCATGAACAGATAGTCATCATACCTATTACTAAGATCCGGAGACGCCCGAGTCCCGTCTCGGTAAGGCATAAGTACGGCTTCGAGTCCCGTACTCCGAACCGAAGGCCTCCCGATCTCCGCCTCTCGCCTAACAGCCCGAGGGCCTACGCCCCGCCGAGGCCGCTGGAGCTCGTGGCCCTGCGATCCCCGGGCCCTCACTATCTCGCCCTCCTCGCCCCCGGCCGACACCTCTCATCCGATGCCCTCCCGCCTTCCGCAAATATAACACCCCGAGGAGCCATATCTACAAGCCTCGTGTGAGGTCTGGCTGCAATAAGGGCAAAGGAGGGCGTGAATCGCCCGCCTCCCCTTCCGCCGCGGGAATCTACCGTTCGAGAACCGGCCACTGTGCTCGACCGCCTCGACGAGCAAATCTACTCGCCGCCGCCGGCGGGTGGGTGGGGCGGGGTCTAGGGGGTCCGTTCAATAACGGGCCCGGGGTCCTCTCTAAACCTCCTTGAATATCATCTCGATCTCGTCTCTCGCAAACGTTCCCGATTCATCTCGTCTACCGCCCTGCCGCTGCCTAAGGCCTCAATGGTTCGGGAAAGCAAAGGCTCACGGCAATATCCATATCTCTCATAACGTAGCTGCCATGCATGCTTCAATATATTCCTAAGCCCGTACTCCATAATAAATCTGGGTGAACTCCGGACTCTACATAGTATCGATAAAAGCCGGAGCATAGCGGCTAAGAGTCAAATCAGAAAGCATAGCTCGTATGCCTCGCCCCCGGCTCCAAATGCAAAACTAATCCATCCGGCCGTTTCTGGACTCTCAGGGCAAGTAACGTCCAGAAGGGCTCCGAGAAGTTGGTCCAGCCTGGAGGGCAACATCTCTCCTCGAGATCTTTCCTAACGCCAGACATAAGCATAACCATGTCCCGCAACTCAAACACCGCTACCAACTGAGCTCAAGGGGTCACATGGCTAACCAAAATTCCTCCCGCATCTCGATCTAAAGTCCCGGGGGTCCTCTCGCCCGATCTCGACTCCGCAACTGTGGGGATCCATGCCAAAACTCGACTGAACTGGTTTCGACTTGGCCTGGTGCTCACATAGTTGTGTGGCACTGGACGAGCCAGGCTATCATTTAAAGTAATATAACTACAGCTGCTAAGGTCTTCCTCGTCTGATGGCATAGGTAATGGGAGCTATTGGAGGCTATGGTCGCGCCCAATCATTTCCCGACATGCTACGAGGGGGCACTGCTAAGAGGGTTGTGATGAAGCTCTATATCGCTCTGGACGGCCGATTTCAACTCGAAACCGAGTATCCCGCCGGTGCCTTCTCCCGTCGCCGTGAGCCTAACCTTCTCGCCTCGTGCAGGTGTCGTTGGTTTGCCATTCTTATCTCAGACAAAGAATGTAATAAGTTTTAGACTCTTAACCCTATACTATATCTCTCTATAACACGACCGAACGGTAGCAAGAGTAACCATCCCACGTCTCGCAGCCCTCCGCCATAGTATGTGGTGCACAACACATCCATAGACAAGACTCTACTTACACTCCGCTGTGCACTCCTCGGGATACGACTCCGCTCGATACCAAGTTTGTCACGCCCGCCTTGGGGGTATGACAGTAACCCGGTGCCCCATAGACCTGGGATCGCTAACTGTATGCTAAGCACGTTTGGTGCCCGTCAGCTCTATCTCAGTTTTCTGGAAACAATGGGCCATATAATCATTGGAACACAATTTCTCCGCCGACCGGGCCTATAGCCACTACATAGTGTAGTAGTTAGCCAACTATGTTATACTCAGTAATAAGGAATCATGCGGCCGATAAGGCTATACCATGTCGTCTAGTCATCCGAAACTCAACATAGAGAGAATATCAATACCCACGGACCGACGAGGTCACTACTCAATGTTGCCATGGCCTAATACCTACCCAAGATAAACAAGAATACTAAATAATCAACACAATGCCCTACTTCTCACACGACCGCCAATCAATTACGTGGCATAGATACATACAATCATAAGCTCTATAAGTAATGATAGAAATGACGGACAAAAATTTCCGAGATCACCCATACTGCATAATAAGAGAAAAAGAGCTACACCTTGTGAAATCGTGCTCCATGACATGAGTCGATGACTTATAGTCGGGCCGGAATCACGCAGGATCGCCTCCTCGCCTATGAGTACTGGCAGTGGGGTAATGCAAATACCAATGGGCGCGCATCGTGCATCAGTATGCAAAGCAACTGAATACAATCAATAATAAACACATAACTAGCAAATGTCAATAGCAAAGAGATAAATCGGACCAAGAAACCGATATGAACCGAATCGCTTTCAGGTTAGCAAGGTATGCAGAGCGTACTGTATCACATGCCTGCTATCTATTAACTAGTATATAGCACATAAATAGATATACAAGTAACAAGCAAGAGCCAATACCAACCCCTATGTTTGATGGCGCCAAGCAAGTAAACAATCTATATACCTATCCTGGGTCAAAACTGTACCAAAACAAGTCACCCACTCATCTCGCTAACTAGGAGCACTCTACGCCTCGATCTCCGCCGGTCATAGCTCTCCGAGTAATAACTGTATCCGAGTCCGGTGGACTCGAGCATCAGATTCGTAATCGAAATTGAATTGTTTCTGCTGCTTGCGTCAGTCAGGCTATCTCGTACCGTAATGCTGATCGATACGGGAAAGCTTCATCCTATCTTCGTCCAAATCGGGGACGCATGCTACCTCAATGACGTAAATCCACCCGCCTGGGCGGGGCGACACGATTACCAACCTGGGGCGTGAGGGACGCCACACAGATGCCCTCACGATTAAAATCAAGTTTCAACAAACAATAAACACATATATATAAATAAGCATGTTTAACCGAAAATACTATCTGTAATCCGATTTCTTATTCTAATCTCTTTTCAGGTGTTTATCCATTTCCTTATACCGTTTATACTGATTTCCGTGATCTTTATCTAATCAGATGGCTAATCTATAGCCAAGATACTTTCTCTCTGAATGGCTAATCTCGTAGCCAAGATATCATCTCGGCTCAATGGCTAATCTGCAGCGAATACTATCTCGTCTTCCAACCGATTTTACTTTTACTAACTTTTATTCAATATCTCGTATCATATCATTCTAAAACATGTTTGCTAATCAAGCATACCGGCTATATCAATCCGGGAATGCTAACTCGCCATTCGTGCATGGCTTACGAACTTTCGTCGTACTGAAAGCATACAACAACGCAAATCATGACACAACTTACTCAATACTCAACATTCAACTCCGGAACTCACTCACGGAAGTTTAATATGATTTACAAGGCTAAAGCTACTAACTTGCCGAAGAAACTAGATTTACATACCTTAACCTCGAGTTATCCGACTATCTGACGAAGCTTTCCTGGCCACATCCACCATTTCTCCCAACTCCATCCATATACACGCTCAATAGTAATAAAATACATCACTATTTTGAAAGACAACGTCACTTTTTGATATATTTCATAGCCTAAACTTAGGCTTATCGAAAGATTCGTCAAAAACTTGCTATTTTTCTAAGTCCGTAAGGGAGAAGTATTCTACTTTAAGGCTAGAGCACATCGATAATTCACTGAGAAATTCTCCTACTTACCTTAGCTGGTAGCTCGATGATTTGTCTTTGTAATTTCGCGAAACTAAATCCGTAGAAATGCTCGCCGCTAAATACCTCTAGATTCGAGGTTAACGGATTTGGACTACGCTTACGCGTAATCGAACGATATTTCATTTACTTTGCGTGCTTCCTCCGCTCTCTTATTTTTGGAAATTTCCGATAATTATCAATTAAAACCGAATTGGGGCTTATATATAATTGGCTCGGACAGCCCAACGTGTTACGAAACCAATGCGGAGGCCCCATCTCCGTGATTACGCTGCCATCGCTGAGGGGCTCGCCGGCTCCTTCCGCGATGGTTCGACAAGGTTTTCGTCCGATTTTCCCGAGCCTTTTCTAGCATGTATGGCTTTCAAATACGCTTAACCAACACGCTAATAAAGCCATCTATGTATCGGAAATTTAATGGTGTAATATTTTACTTCATTTATAATTTTTATCATAGATTACATGCTTCTTAAATACGTACCACATGAAAAATTTTACTCTATGAATTACATGAATTTTTCTGATACTTTTACAATTTATCGTTTTTTTTTTTTAGCTTTCATTCATTAAAATGAGTTTCTTTTCGTACTTATTTCTAACTTTTGCTCTACGAATTGCATGAACTTGTCCATTCTTTTCATTTATCGCTTTTTTGTTATCATTATCTATTAAAGTCTTTTATATACTTTATTAAATTCTATAAAATGCATAGAATACTAAAAACGCAGAGAATGAATATAGTTACAATGGACGGTACAAGAACACAACAATCGAATTTGGATGAGTATATTGCTAATAAAATTATTTCATATACTTGAAATTTGAATTCTTTAGCCCGCGTATATATAATTATTTCCACAAATGCTAAGGTGTGTATTGAGGCAATTCAAGATAATATATTTGACAAGATCATTCAAGTATAAAATTGAATTCTTTCTTACATCATAGTTCATGACAGTTTTCCGCTTGGACATGTCCTATTCTAGAATTTTCATTTTTGTTTTCTATTTTGAATTTTTGAATATTTAGAATCACCAAAATTTTATTTAAAGATGAGGGATTTTCTCAAGAGCATAAGTAGCTCAAGTCAAAGGCGAGTTGGGTTACTATCCTGACTAGAATCATGAAGTTGATTATCAATAAATATGTGATGAAATATCAAGTTAAAAGTGAGTTCGTTTTTTAAAAATTTGAACTACGAAATATCATTTGGAAGCTAGAGGTCATTAATTTAAAATCGGTATATCGTGAGACTAAAGAAAAACAAAAGAGTGAAGTAGTAATATGATTTAATCTTGTCAAAGATTTGTTGTATGATAATTTACTTCTCGTGGTGATGTTGATTAGTTAATTCAAGGTTGTTGCCTCTTATGCTATTTAGCTTAATTTTTTGTATAATACTAACACGAATCTTTGAATCGATGAAGAGTACAATTATACAACAACTTAGAATTTATTTTTTAGTATTGTTATGATAAATAACTACTATTTCAGAGGTGCCCATCAGAAATTGACAATTATCTCGTTAGCCTTTTATATGTTGAATGAACTTGTACAACTTATATAAATAGTTAAATTTTACATTTTATTCAACAACTTATTGATATGTATGTAATCATAAAAGATGAAGGTTATGACGTTAAAGACAAAGCGCAAACATTATGACATAGAATATTTGTAACTACAACTGAGCAAGGTTCAGTATTCACATTTAGGTAACATGTGTTGTTTAAATTTCATAAACAACATGACTATTAAGCTATACATAACATATGGCTAATTAGAAGAATTGCATACGAAAAAAAAATGATTACATTATTTGCTTAATTGAAAACAATACTCCTAAATAAACTATGTAATATCGATTTCTAATAAGATTGTGCTTTTGCAATGACAATAAATATGCTCAAGCGGACCTCACACCATCATTTAAACTTTCATGTTTTTCTTTCAAATTTCGTATAACTCATTGATCGCACACAATTATTCTAATGTTATTTTTATTGTTTGATTGCACTACTTAGTTTGAAAATCACGTGCAACGCATGTGTCCAAGAACTAGTTTTATTATAACACACCTCACATATATGATTATTATTTATAATATTAAAATTTTCTACGTTTCATCTTCCACGTAATTATTGATTTATAAAATTTCCTTAAAAATTTAATGACCAATTTACTTTTACTAGAACATTCAATATATGTTTGTAAGGAAAAATAGCGAAATGCAATTATCATATATCATCTATATCTATATCTATACTATTCTTAAAATGAGAATCTCTCAAGTATAAAGTTGAATTACTGAAATACCCATTAAAAATTGAATGACCACTTTACCCTTCAATTAATATTATTTTTATAATACGCTTTATACGTAAAAGTAAACTCCGCACTCCAATTGAAAAGGTCTCTGTGCTGCAAATTGCAATAAATTAGACAAACTAGAAGACGCTTATTAACCAAAGACTCAATGCAGTGCATTTAATATTTTAATTAAAAATTTTTTATTTTTTTTATTTTTTTTATTTTTTTTATTTTTTTTATTTTTTTTATTTTTTTTATTTTTTTTATTTTTTTTATTTTTTTTATTTTTTTTATTTTTTTTAGTTTTTTTAATATATTATAATTAAAAGTCAAAGCTTTTATATTTAAAGTTAAATCCTAAAAACTCATTGAAATTTGATGACAATTTTATTCATCAATAAAAACACTATATCTATAATTTATTTTGTATAAAAATGTAAATATACTCCAATAAATTTATTAATAAATTATCAATCTTTTCATAATACCATGTATAAACATTAATAATGTAAAACTTATAAAAGTACGTGAGTAAATATAGAGTCCTCCAATCTAAAAGGACATGATCGTTAATTAATTGTGATTATTGATGGTATGGAATAGTGAAACACATTTTAATATTCATAATAATAAAGTAAAAAAGCTAACTAATGTCGGGCTCAAAGTCTATACCTCAAGCCAACACGATATAACAGAGAAGAAACAGAGGAACCTACAAACAATAGAAGAATAGATCAGGAACAAGCAAGAGAGTAGGAGAAATAAGAACAAAATTTTGGAAGAGAAATGAACTCTTAGCTGACAACTTTTTGAATTGACCCAATTTTTTATTACTAGAATGATAGATAGGAAGTAGAGTAATATTTAATTTTGTTGTAGAATTTTTTTTTATCTCCTCCCCACATTCTTAAAATTGTCTTCAACGTGTGTTTTCCTTACAAGTTATCAAAACATTCTAGAGTTGGTTTACAAAATACATAAGGGAATGAAGAAGTTCAATAATAAAAGTTATAAATCAAAGCTTAGCGATCAGAATTAAAGAAAACAATCTCAATATTTAAATAGGCTTTTAGTTTCTCTAATTGGTCGATATTTATTTTTATTGGGTATAAGGAAATTTATTTTGTATAGATGACCTGGATGAACTTTTCAATATACTAGTAATTTATCGCGCTTCGCGCGTTACAAAAAGTTTACTTGATTTATACAAATATTATAAAAATAAACACCAAAAATGTAAGTGTACAACAATTAAAAAAATAAAAAATTAAAAAAACTCAAAATTCATAAAAAAAAAAAAACCCCAAAAACAAAAAACAAACAATATAAAAAATATAAAAAATATAAGTTTGCAACAATTGAAAAGCATCTTAAATTTATTTTATAATAGGAGAATCTAAATTAAAATATATGATTCTAACTCGTAAGATTTCACAAATTTATATTTAAACTCGATTGTTTTGTCCATCGAATCCATTCTTCTAATATTAAAACCGAAACTAAAATTTTAAAGTTCAAACATAATCTTAAGGAAAAATAAAAAGAAGAAGTCGTGACAAAGACAATCACCAGCTAATTAATTTTTTATTATACTTCAAGATTCTTCTTTAAAAAGCTTAAGAATATTTTTCTCTTGTCATTAGAAATATACACTTTATCAACGAAGACTTTTGTAAAACTTACTTATCTTTTTTCTCTTGAAAAATTTTATCAAATTTTTCTAATTATTTTTTGTGTTTCACTTCTTTCTTCTTTTTATTTTAAATCATTTTTAGTTTCTTTGTCTCTTTCAAATCTCACTAATCTTCTCATAATTATTTATACCTTCTTACTTTTTTTCAATTCATCGCTTCCCTCATCTTTCCAAAGATTGTCCCAAAATTATTAATAGTGATTTTCTTTCGATTCCGTATTGATATTTCATATTTGGAGGGACTAAGAGTTTGCAAGTCTGCAAGGTAATTTTACTTTTGAATAAATTATTTTATTTTAAATATAATTTTATTCTCAAAGTTTAATCTAAAATCTCTAATTAATAATTGACGGATATAAGATTAAACTTTATATTTAAGGTTATTCAAAAGACTAATTGGTATAAAAGAAGAGTAGTTGAGAGTAACACTCACTTGAACAAAAGAACAATCCATTAAATTTTCAACATCATTACGCACGTACCTCTTATTTGCAAAAAAAGAAAATAAAAATATTTTCACTTACAAAATTATTTATTACATTTATATATATAACAATTTTGCTACGATCAAATAAATTTTGATGAAAATAAATAGAAAAGTGATCTTGTAATGCCCCGAGTCTACACCCGGACGAGACACGCGCACAAGTCACAAGTGACCCCAAGTCAACCCTCGGTCTATCATACACCGTATTCTAAGTTAAATAAATATAGTGGAAGCTTTGAAATAATAGCATAAAATCATTTATGAAAATAAAATCAAATCATAAAGTTTAAGAATATCTAAAGCCCAAATTAATTATGTGTCCTAGTTCTCTAATCGATGAGTTGTCAGACAAGCCCTCTACTCAACTCAAGTCTAGCTAAAAATAATGAACTAATTGAAAGAATGAAATAAGACCTCGAATGATGATGACTCACACACTTCAACCGCCGAGGAGGAGGATCTCAACCATGCGACTAATGGTGCTGGGAAGTCTCGAGCACCTACAGCTGTATCATGAAACGATACAACATAAAATTATGCGTCGATTTCAATGTACTAAATAAATGGGAGAAAACATAATCGAGTATAATGCCCGAATTGATATGACATGCAATGACCAATAAGTAAACCGAATTGAACTACCTAAGTAAATTGAGGTGTGGTCAAATGACTTAATTTATTATTATTTGTGCTTAATTTGCTTATACAAATATTATATTTATTGGATCACTTGATTCTCAGAATAAAAATGTCTTTGTATAGTTTATAAATTACTTTCAAATAACTAAAATATATAAAGAATCCGAAATCAAATAGGCCCCAAATATTTAAACAAACAATTTAAATAAGTCATTTTTTAAATTTGATACAAAATAGGCAAAACAAACTAATTAAGTCCTATTGTATCCTTTTTAGTAATGGTGTGAAACCCATATAATGAATTAAAATTAGTTCACTATATATAACGTACTAATTTAATCCATTATATATATAACATATTAATTTACCTATTATATATAACGTACTAATTTAATTCTTATATATAATATATTGTAAATATGTAAATATAAATAATATAGCACCAAATAATGCTATTTTTAACTGGAGATATTAGTTTTGAGTTAGGAATTTAATTTTTTTTTCTGATAAAAAAACGTTTTTCTCTCAAATATACCTTTTTTGCGAAATATAAATTTATTGGTTTCAATATAAATATTAGACATCAAATTAAAAAGGAAAAAACATGTTGTATCAATTTACAAAAGATGTCCTAGTCAAAATGGAGCACATCCAGAACCTTCCCCTTTAATAAAATTTCCATAACAGCTGTCCATGTATTTGCGTACCCTATTCCTCGTCAACCTCTTTGCCGCCTCTTACGGTTATAACTCATCCCACCGTTAATTATCTTATCCTAAATTAATCTGAGCCGTCCGATCCTTCAGAATTCTCAATAAATTACGATCTCCCTCTTTCATTCTTGCATACCTTTTCATTCTACACCCAACCTCTGGTTTCTCCAGATCTCTCTGGCATAGTTTATCTTCTTCTATCTTTATGTTTAGATCTGTGTAGGACGTTCTTCGATCTACCTTTTTGAATATGGATTTGCCGTGTTTCGTGACCGCTTGGCCGTTGACCAACCGTACGCTGAAACTGGGTTCGTATATTGTCGACTGTTGCCGCCGGTTGAATAAGAGATGGTAGATCTGATGCTTTACGCACGGGTTCGAGGTAGATGAGCAACTGATCTGTTTGATCTTCATAGATTTGAGGAGGTTGGAGCCATATTTTCAGCAACCGAGGTGTTAACTTCGCGATGATTCAACTGTTGTTTGCAAGAGCTTTACTGGTGAGCTAAATATGCTTATTCTGTTTTGTTTGCTTGGGAAAGGTGAAATTAAGAAGTTTCTGTTGAAAACACGCTAATCCTTTTCACATGTTGCAGATCTGAGTGGTGATGCAAGGAAGTCAACACGCTAATCCTTTCACATGTTGCGATGATCTGAGTAGTGATGCTCTGAGTAGTGATGCAAGGACTATTCAATTGGTGTCTCGTTTGATGGATCAAACAGTTTGGACCAGTAATCATCGATCCAGGCTTGAAATCATCTAGCATGATGGTGTATATAAGGTTATAATAGTTTAAATTTGATGTCTATAATTATTTGAATTTCATTTGCATTAGTTTTATTTATGCATGCATATGTACGAGTGGTTGAAAGATTGAGTGATGTTGTGCGACATATGAGAGTAAAAAGTGAGATATTTATTGTTCATGTTACCAGGCCTTTGCCATGTTGGGTGCGCTCGCATGGCAGGTCGAAAGTACCTAATAAAGTATTTATTTGGTGTTGGAGAGAAGAGGCACGGGTTTGGCCCGGCTCTTTCTCTTTGGGTGTCTCGTGTCCTTTTTATTTTTCGTTCTCATTCCTTGCTCCGGCGTCCAACAATTCTGCATCGATCCAGTGGTTACTTGTCATTGAATCGGTCTTATAATTTTGAGCCGAGATGTTTATTCAAGGATAAGTAACTCATGTTGATTTGCTAAACACGACGATGGACAAAGCAACGTTTCTACTGCAGCACTTCAATAGAGGTACAATATCAATTCTTCATGAACTTTACTAATTTCTTCTGTAACAGCTATACTTTCTAAATTACTGCCTTAATTTTCATTATACTAATTGATATTCATAATATTTAGCAAGCCGCAATTATAAAACTACTTCTAGCAGTTCGAATTGCCCTAAAAGTTTATTTTTTATGTCAAACCACATACACCTTTATATGAAAGCAGCTCAAGTACGAAAAGTTTGACCTTTTTGTGAAGAGTTTGAGTCTCATCTTGTAAAAAGAAGAATGCTTTCAACTGCTTTTTTCTATATTGACTTGAATTGATCATAATGATCCATGTGGTTTTTGAAAATTTATTCTGCCTAATAGTTAATAGGCTTTCAATTTAAAGAAAAAAAGTTTTAGTAGGGTAACTTATAAACGTGTGTTTTCCCAGTAAAATGTAATGAACAATTTTTATTTATGGAAAATTTGCTTAAATTAATCTGGAAATGGAAAATATGAAGATTTATGTTCTGTTATAGGTGGTAATGCAAAGTTGATCTTATCGCATAGTTCTTACAACCTCACAAGGGCCAGTCTAAGTTTTTGTTGTTTAAGCTTCCATTTAATAATTAAATTAGCCAGTAGTAGGTTCAATCTTTCAAAATGTTAATTGGTCGATCTGGATGTAAATATACGGAGGATATATGTAGTGAAATTTAACAAGCTGTCTGCTAGCATGAAATTGTGAAAAGACCAATAATTATGTAGGCAATCCAAGTGCTGTAGACCATGAATTTCTGCATCTTCATTACTCGGGACTTGCAATTATTCACCTGGTTGTCCTTAGAATTTTTCTTTTGGCCGTTGGTATTTGGCATTGGCAGTTTATATATTGTATCGGGTAAATTGTTCAAGTAATGTCTTTCTAGTAACAGCTATGTTCTCCCAATCGCAATGTAGTAGTTACAATTCATTGGAGATTCTGTTATGGCACCCTTATTTGTAGCCCTTTGGGAGAGGGCATCTTTTAGGGCAGGTTTGGGAATTTGACTGTAAAAACACCAGTGTTGTGCTAGCTCTGGTGCGTGTATCAGATGAAGATGGGTGCTTCTTTGTTTTTATAAATAATTTGGAGTAGTGGTGCTTACTGAAGTTCTAAACTGGTGCTTGAGATGTGCTGCGTTGAAGTGTTATGAGTTATCTGGGAATGGTGATTGTCAACCGGAGTTTTCAAGAATGTTTTAGCTGCCGCAACTAATGTTGAAGTTGAAACATTTGATATTACACGGTGTCATGACAAATCTTAGTTTATTCTGGGTATATCTACTTCAACTGGAAGTTGTGAAGAATGTTCCCAGCTGCTGCTGAAGTTAAAAGATTTGGCATCTCATGGTGGTTTTTGTTGTGTGAGAGTAATCATGGTCACTCTCTGAGTATATTTGATCATTGCTTATGGATATTTTCCTGAGGAACAGCTCAAGCTTGTCGCTGTTTCTTGTTTGAAGGCCCAAACAGCAGTTGGTTGTAAGTGTTGTCGTGTCCAGTTGATGTGCTGCAACTCTGTAGTCCCGAGGAACTTCCAGTATACGATTGTCTCCACGCCAGCTTCTTGTGAGGGCTTAAGATGGTTCGGAATTTCTTTTCTGAAGTATTAGCACTAAGTAAATGTTGTTACGGGGTAATACTGATAACTGAAGGTGTTTGTCTCGGACTTGTTATGTCTTGTCATATTCTCGAGGTAATCAGCTCCATTGTGTTATATTTTGCAGAATTTAATTCAAAGCTCCGCTTCTGCAGAGTAAAATATAATCATATTTACTATCAGTGGATGTCTTGCTTGTATTTGTAATTACATGGAGATATAATGTATTCTGTGCCATGCAGGGCATGGATTTTTGCTCAACCGCAGACTGGAGTATTTCACATGGTCCTAATGATGTAGTGGACAATTACCAGTTTTTATACAGTGCTGGTGCGTTTAATTTTGACGTTGTGAATATATATTCCATTGGCCGTGTCTAATTGTCTTGTTTTCTCTAGTATAAAGATTTGTTGTTTTGTTAGACTGTTGGTGTGTCCCCTTGATACTCTTAGTTTCAGGTTGGCGGTATATGTATTGGCAATTTACAAGTAAGAACTAGATTGCGGGAATTTTGTCGCAATGGAAGTAGCTGTCCAATGTAGTTTAGGTTTTGTTTTCTTGGTCCTAAGATTATCTTTACAATAATATTTTTTTCCCCGTCTTTTGCATATTTTAGACTTTTTTTTGTTGTTTTTTAAAACACTTACATTGTATGCTGGAAATTGCAATGGAAGTATTTGCCTAGTGTGTAGTTTGGATTTGGTTTTCGCCGTCTTGGTCCAAAAGATTTTTATTTTATAATTATAAAAATTTACCGGTCCTGCATATTTTATACTATGTTGTTTTCTTAGTCTAACTTGTCATGGTAGCTGCAATTTATTCTGCATAGCCGATGAATGTTATGTTAAAATTTGGTCCTAGTCGATCAGTAATTCTCCTAAGATTGCTGCCTGGAACTAACCTGGGCTTATTAGTGGGCCTAAAATTTGTGTTTTTACACTAATAATGGGTAATGCGTTGTTTTTAACTGACAACATACTATTTAGCGCATTAATTTCTATGTCACCTCTGGAAAATTTAGATAGTGGCTTGGTCCTCATACATTTTGTATTTCAAAGAACGTAGGGCTTTCTTTTCTTACTATCTAATCGTAATTTCATATATTTATTGTGTCGCGACTTCTTTTTTGGATGGGTCCAAGAGCTCGGTTTATGGTGGGAGCGCCTGATGCTTATTGCAGTCGAGAGGTCGGTGGTCTGAATCCACCTGGATCCCTATATTTAAGAGTGGTGTTGGTCACAGGTTCACATCAATTTGTCGATTTTTTGTGGAATTAAATATGTGTAAAAATTGTATTCTATGACGGTCACATATATTTATTTGTTGGCTCAGCTTTTTAGGAAAAGATATTATGATTTGAAAATATTTACCTGATGGGTGATGTTAATCATAGGTCGTTTATTTATCTAATCGTCCATAATAGTTTATCTTACAGTTTGCTATTTCCATAAGGTAACACCAAAAATAGAGTTGACTACTTCAGTGGGATGGTTAGGGTTGCTACATCTCAGATTTCTGTGATCTACATGAGGAATTAAATATGAAATAAAAAAGATTCCAAGTATTTATGTTGTGGCATTTATTTTCTTTCATTTTTTCTCGGCGGAGTTAATTCTTATTAGGTACTACGAATCAACCAGTAATTCTAATTGCTCAGATCTTAAATTTCGGAAGATGTAAGCTAGTTGAGTATTGTAAGTTGTACCTAACAAACTATGAACGGTCGATCCATTTTCTTGTATAGTTGCACAGGGATAGATAAGATTGTACATCCATTTTACTCTAGCAATTTAAATAGATAAGATTTATATATTTATAAAAAAAAAATTATAATTTAAATTGTTAGAAAAAATTTATATATTTATAAGAAAAACAGTAATTGCAATTAGATTAATATTCTATTAATTATAGGTATTATTTAGAAATATATCACTTAATTGAAACTTACATATTTAATAATTAAAATAAAATAGATATTTAATAATTAAAATAAACAGAGGAGTACAAAATTTATTTTCTGGCCAACTATAATGTAGTTTAAGCTTAAAAGTTGTACTTGCTATGTTATATTTTCGACGGAATAATTATAAATACTAATTCAATTAGGATATAATTTTTTCTATAAATTGAACCAAATCACACATTTTAATTTGGTTTTTAGTGCTTTATGTTCAATAAATCAAAATATCTTTAGAATCTTTTTGAAGTATCACAAAGTGTAATTATTTTTTTAGTCGAAAGAATTAGCACCAGATAAAAGTCCAGATACATGTGTTAAAAGTCGTACGTTTTGCATCTAAAGTCATGTGGTCGAAAACTGCTACACGCTCCAGGGCTGCTCACCGCCCTTCTTGTCCAGTTAAATATGTAGAATATATTTAAGTATTTTTTAATTTTATAATTTTTTTAAAATTAATTAAAATAAAATAAAATAAAATAAAAAATTTGTTTTTTTAAAATTTAAATTAAATATCCGTTAAAGTATATTTAAAATGTATTTTAATTTTTAGTAAAATAAAAAAGAGAGATACATCTGTTGTGATGTTAAAAATGTGAAGATTCTGAAATTTTTGTGTTATTAGACGTGTGAAGCATTTTATAACACGTTGCAAAAGTTAACATGTCCTAGTCAGAATAAAACAACTTTTCCTCTAATAACTCCATTCACAGCCGTCCAAGTATGCCTAACCTTTGCCGCCTCAAACTCTTTGCCGCCCTTTACGGTTAACTCATCTACCGTTAAATACGTATTCTCAAATTAATCTCAACCGTCGCATCCTCAATAAACTACGATTTTGATTTTGCTTTTTGTTTCAACCATTAAAACCTCTTCTCCTTTTGAGCCCCCCTCTGTTTTCTTCAGATCTCTTCTTCGATATAGTTCATCTTCTTCGAGTTTCATATTCAGATCTGTGTAGATCGTTTTTCTGTCTACCTTTTGAATATGGATTTGATGTGCTTCTGTAACTATTGGTCGTTTGGCCGGCCAAATGGTGTAGCTGTTTGTTCTCCGTCGACGGTGGCCGCCGGTTGACGCAGATGTTGTAGATCTGAAGCTTTTTGCAGGGATTCGTGAATATGGACTAATTGCTTGAGCAACCGTCGAGCGATGTTAACTTCGGTAGGATTCTATCTTTAGCTATGAGAGCGTTATCTGTGAGCTAAATATGCTGCTTCTTATTAAGCATGTTTTTTTGAGAACTTGCTAATCCTTTTAACATGTAGCAGATCGGAGTAGAGCTGCGAGGCCTAATGAATTGGTATCCGGTTGTTACAAAGCTGATCTTTCGATGCTGTTGCAATTTCAGCAGCGAAGGTGATACAGCGAGCCTACTGGTGCATCTAAGGTTATAAGTGTTTAATTTAATGTCTATATTTATTTGAATGGTTCATGTACATTAGTTTTTTTGTTTATGCATGCTTATGTAAGAGAGTATGAAACATTGAGTGACGATGTGCGAGGTATGAGAGGAAAAAATGAGGTATCTATTGTTCCTGTTACCAGGCCTTTGCCATGTTGGGTGCGCTCGCATGGCAGGTCACAAGTACCTAATAAAAGTATTTATTTTTGGTGTCTGAGGGGAGATGGCACGGCGTTTTGCCCGGCTCTCCTCTCTCTTGTGTTTGTGTCCTCCTATTTTCCTATGTTCCTGGTTTCAACAATTTCGCAATAATTCGGTGGTTGCTTATCCTTGAACTGGTCTCATATATTTCTGAAACCTATCAAGGAAAAGTAACTCAGGGTGATTTTGCTAATTACTGGGATGGACCAGCAACTTGCCACTGCAGTACTCCACTAGAGGTACAATTATCAATTCACTTTGGTATAGTTTACATTGTTATTTTCTCATCAGCTAGCCATACCAAACTACTTGACTTGCTTTATTCCATTCTAAAGTGGTTTATCAATCTTAAATTTCAAAGCCACAGTTCTAGTATTATTCTAAAAACCAATTCTATTGTACTTCTAAGAAGTCTGAATAACTTGTGATGTTTACGGGATTCACCATTGGATGTTAGTTGCTTCAAACTATTTTGTAAGAACCGTCAATTCTTGAGCGTTGTAAGGGAACTTTTTATGTATGGTGTTCTAAAAAACAGGTGTAAAGACCGCAATATTCCCGAATCAGAAAAAACTAGGAATGGGACATGCATGGGGCGTCAGTGTACTGGCAACAAGACCAACTATGAATTGAATTTATTCATTTTCTGCAATCAATAATCAGTCCCCAAATTTTATCAAGCCTAAGACACCCAGATAATCACCTTTTAATTGGTTGATTTAGCTACATGACAGATAAACACGATAGGAATCTTACTAGCTGGTTTGTAGTGAAGAGACCAGGAATTAACTTGCTTGTTTCTAACGAAGAACTGAGGATGGGAACAGTGGTCATTTTTCCATTACATCCACTTGTGGTAATTTATGATTTTCCATTAATTGAATTTCCACCTTATTTGTCAAGTATTTAGGAGTTGCTCTTGCTCAGTTAGTCATGTACTTTAGAATAAGTTTTGTGGGAGTTCGTCTCTCTGTGTTGCAACTGTATCAACTTCAATGGACATTCTTGTTATAGTATATTATTATTGTAGTCCTGGGGAGTGTATCCTTTGAACGGCAGGTTTTAGAACAGCTCAGTGTCTCTTTAAGGTCAGATTGAAGCTCTTATCAAATTATGCTTAATGGCTGTGATCAATAATAAGGGAGAGCTCGGTCATGTGGCCTGAAGTTATTAATTTGTGCTGCTCTTGGTGTATTTCTGCTTGTGCTAGCTGAATGCAAAGCAGCGCTTATTCTGAATGTATCAAGAATAGTGAACTGCTGCTGTGTCTGCAGTTGAAATTGTGTTAGCTCGTGTCTGCTGTGCAGAACACAAGAAATCGTAATTCCAGCTGCTCCTGCTACTTTGAAGCAGTGGGTTATATTGTTTCTGGAGCCGTCAGATACCAGAAGTTTGGGCACCGGTTGATTTTACATACTGCTGCATCCCGATGAAGCGTGACAGTCTGCAGTTGCCAAGGAATCCTCGGAAGTGTATTGTCCATTGAGTGCCATAGTCATCCTGAGTATCGTCACTTATTATAAGCCTTTATTGAACAGTCAACCTCAGTCGTTAGTCTCGCCTAAGCCAAGTGGCCCGACCGTGCATCATGATCGACTCTAGGTCTCACTCAAATGGTTCTCATATTTCATGTTGAGGTAATCCAGTTGTCCACTGATGCTGTCTTGCAAATTTTTGTTTTCCTTTATGCATTGTTGTTATGCTGTTGGTTTTCATTTTACAACCTTTGATTTTGCGTTTTGTTTATGTACACACGTGACTGTTAAATCTATGTGATGATATATTTGGTAATTTATTTTAATTAGTTCTTGTGGCAGAGATGGTGTTGAGCGGATTGAGAGTGTATTTTGTGCTGGTGGTGCCTTGCAGGGGATGAAGTTTGGGATTATGCAAACTCCGAATTCCTAATGTTTGTGTGAATGTTGGCAGATTTCTCTTATTCTTGCTATAATTCCGAATGTTTAGGCGTTTCTTCAGTTTATTATTTAGATGGCAAGAGCATTTGCCGGCAGGTTGTGCGACTCTGCAGTGCATCTCATTATGGTACTAGGCCTGGTGGCACATACATTTCTGAACCTCACTACGCCTCCTGCTACGGCTCGTATTGGTGTACTAGGTACCAGGCAATGTACTAGGCCTGGTGGCACGGTGGTTACTAATATTGGGCGAGTTGTTAATTTTTCCGTCATTTGATGATGATATATTATGGGGCGATGTTAATTTCGCCTGAAGTGCGACAATTGGTTTCAAAGGCCGTGTATTATTAGAATTACTCACATGCTGAGAACTTCTATTTAGAAACATTTTATAATGATATGATGGTAGTATAATTTTTTTGGGTAGGTAGTATAGATCCTTCTTACTGTAGATGGTATAAATTCATTGTTATGGATGTCTCATTATTCAACTGATAAATGTTTAGGTT
This sequence comes from Datura stramonium, assembly GCA_018107945.1. NCBI lineage: Eukaryota > Viridiplantae > Streptophyta > Magnoliopsida > Solanales > Solanaceae > Datura > Datura stramonium. The sequence goes on from JACEIK010001176.1 coordinate 91,047, forward strand.
ACTCTATCCGATAAGTCATATGTTTCAGTCAATAGCCTCTTTTAGACTGTTTCTTGAATTACGGCAGAGAACTGGTTGGTATTAGATGTTGTTACACTTGCTGTTATTGGATTGCTTTTTACTGATAATTATTTATTAGTGGTAAAGCAAGATGCCTTGCTTCTGATCGACTGTCAGCAATATCAAGTTAAAGAATATCCATCTTGTTCTTATTTGTTAGTGGTGAATATTTTTGTTTACTTCTCGATAAGAAATTGACATCATCTATACTTTACTAATAATTCAGCACTTTTATCAAATTTTTAGTGTCATGGCCTGGATCGACACTAGAGGTGTTTTTACTTTGTTGATCCCTGCCTTGATGATATGTATCTGGTGTCCTATTGATGATATGTATCTGGTGTCCTATTGATATAAAGTATCTGTGTCCTGTTGCATGGTTTATTTTTAAAAGATGATGTTGCACTCTCAGAATTTTTAGAATACTCATTATCTTTTCGAAGGATTTGATATGCACCTTGAAGTACTTTTAAAGAATTTGATCAACATAGTTATCGTGGATGGGTCCAAGAGCTCGGCTGGGGGAGCGCTCGATCTATTGCATTCGAGAGGTCGGTGGTTCGAATCCACCTGGATCCCTAATCTAGTTTCAGAATTTGTCCAATAGAAGGCATTATTATAACTTTGTCCTAGATCAACATTTAGAGATGCTGCCATAAAGGTCGTGATTAGCCGATATTATCTTATATTAGTTTATTAGATTTCTTTTGATGGCCGTATTGTTATGAGGTTATTACACTATATCATGTTTCATGTTATTGGCAGATTGTGTTGAAAGGGTAGGAGACAAATAGTGTGTATGCTATTTGTGAAATTTATTTTTATACTTTTACTGGGTCAATTTCTTTCTGAAAAATTAGACATTAAAACATGAAAAAAATAGTTCTATACCGAACACACATTAAGGGCTTATTTGGCCATGTGAGATAAAATCATGATTTAAAATCATAATATGAAATCATATGAGATAAATTTGAAGTTTTGCTTGGACATGTAAATTGAAATTTTTAAGTTGTTTTTTTCTCATGAACATAAGAATCTCATAAGTTGTAAAAATTATTTAAATTGTTCAAATTCTTATACAATCTTATCAAATAAGTAGAAGTTCATAATAAAATATAATTATCACCACAAAATCATTCTAAAAAAATACCAACTGAAGAATCAAATTTTAGTTCAATTAAAAGTAAAATTAAATATGAATTATATTGTACTACTTTTTAGTATTATTTTCTCACATAGTACGAACAAAGATTGACAAACTATTTATGTCCAATATAATAGCTGGCAAGGATTGTTTACATTTATTAAATAAATGATTGGTAAATATAGTCAATGTGTATCAAGTGGTGGATTTTTTTTTTACAAAATATAAACTTGTAGGTTAAATTTTGTATTTGAAAATTTTCAATCTCATGATTTGAAATTCTAAATCAAGCTTTCTGATTTGGAGAATTTGAAATTTCATCTCATTATTTAAAATTATGAGATGAAATCAGCATAGCCTGATCGAGCCAAAAATGAAAGCAATCGAAGGAAGGGGTAGAGCATGTTCTATTTTTCCGAATCTTTCAAGATGAAAATAGAGGGATTGGCTTAACTTCCTCTATGCGGTTGCATACAGCTTTGCTTGAGTAAGGAGTAGGCCATTCCAGATAGACTGCTTTTGCTATTACTGAAGCTTTTAAGAAAAAGACTTTCCTTTATGATATTAAAGATTTTTCCAATCATTAGAGTGTTTGGGTCAGTGAGTTCTTTTTCAAGGATAAGTATTTCAAGTTTAGGGAGGAGAATTTTGGTTTTTTTTTTCCATAAGAGGGAAGGTAAAAGAGGGTTTAGCTAATATCAACCCTCGAATTATTCTTTATAGTCCTATGCAATAGGATGTGTGTATACAATGATCAGAAAAAAAAAAAAGAGGATACAATATGATGAACATCTGCCATGAAATTCCGGGCTAAGAGAGACCTAAACTTTCAATCAGCCAAAAATATGAACATGTTTAACACCAAAACACCATGTGCCAATCATATTAGCTAGTAGTTTTTATCAAAGGTATTCAACCAGAACAAGATAAAGAAGCTAGTTACTACAATATCAAAAGTTAAGAGGATAAGACCATTAAGGGTTGGAGAAGCAAAAGTTTTGAAAGATGGAGTAGTTATGGTTCACTTCAATCTAGGTGAATGGTTCATTTCATTCTTAAGAAAATTTGCAAAATTTTATCAATAAAATGGTTCATTTTGCTATGATGTAAATGCACAATATCATCCCTCACTAAGAACAAAGCTTTTTGAATGAATTGGAGTCATGCATTCAACTTGTAGACTATATTCAAAGCTAAAAACCAAAAACCATAAACCAAATAGAGGGCATCATAAGCAAACAGAATTTCATAGGAGTTCAACATAAAATAGTCCTTCTAGTAATGAATTTGAAGCATAATGCTAGAGAACTATTCCAATCACATCATTTAAACAAGCAGTCCCTAAACATGTTTATTTATGGATTTATGTTTATTAATTTTTTTTATGGATTGTGCTTTCTTATTCAGTTTCAATCAGTTTTTGTTCTAGAAATATTGATATATAATTGGCTTACCAAGTTGCACTTGTGTAATTTGGTGTTAGAAATATATGAAGAAAAATATTTAGCATGAGACGTGTAAAAGACAATTGGATCATGCCTTGTGGGTCGTGGCCCAGCTTTCTTGTGTGTGATTCATTTTATTGCTCATTACTAGCCCACTGGAAAGGTGAAAAATGAGTTTTTACTAAATTGACAACAAGAGGAGCTAGCATCAAGGTGATGCTTTAAAACTGTTTGCGGTTTTGTTGAGAACATTATCGTGTCAACGTCTTTAATTATTTGAAAATCATTCAAAGAGACCTTATGTTTAGTTTTTGCTTAATTTTATTGAAGAAGCTAGTTGTCAAAACTGCTACCAATTTATGATTCAATTTCCACCAGTTTTTTTTTTCTACATTAGGTTAAATGGTCTAAAATTATTAGTAAAACAAAATACATGGCTTAAAACAAAAAAGAAAAAGAAAATTTATTTCTAGCATGTACATTCTTGATAATGTGGTCTTTCTTATGCTATCATTACTTTTTATTTTATTTTATAGCGCTACTTATCATTTAACAGTTAAAATAATAATGTATTAGGGTCAAACATAATTTAAGAATAAAAAATCGAGTTATTATGTTAAGGTGACACTTTTCTTTTTCTAACTCTTCTTTACAATGATAGAGTCATAATGCTGGCTATCGATTCAACAGAAATTAGTAACTTTGACACAACTCTTTGAGATAGATATCTAATTATAAACTAAAATCCCTTCTTTAATTTATTTCCTTCATCTATAGTTAATCTACAATCTTTGAGCCAAGTTCTCATACTATTTTGAGAGCTAAAAACGATGTAGTTTATTACTTCCTTTGTTCCTATTTATTTGTCATGATAATAATTTACATCATACTATTTTGAGAGCTAAAACGATGTAGTTTATTACTTCCTTTGTTCCTATTTATTTGTCATGATAATAATTTACATCATTCTTAATAAAAAAATTAATTAAAAATATAATTTAATTAATATATTTTTTATTAATAATTTAATTTATCGTATATAAATATTTTTGTAAATTTTAAAATAATAATATAACTAGTTTTTTTAAATTTTTAAAAAATTAATTAAAAGTTAAAAATATTTTTAAAATTAAAAATATATGAAAATAATTACTTTTAATATATGACAATAATTAAAAACAGTATTATGAACTTTAATTATTCATATTTTTCAAATAATGGAATAGAAAAAGAATTCTCAGTTGTTAGGACGTTCCTGTTTCAAATCAGCGGTACAATATTATTACACCTATTTTATATTTTGTCTTTTAAAAATATTCTCTTTATATCTTCAATAAATGTGTACAATTCAAAACATAGAATATAAATGTTTTCTTATTCATTCTATGAGGAGGGGGAGTTAAAGTTAAGCAGTGAATATTGCATACTTTAAATTTGGGGGGTCAAAGAGTTTTAGAAAAGTGGAAAAAAATGTGAATGAAGGATTTCACTGAATTAAATTGGGTCCATGAATCTAATAAATGGTGAGAATTCTTGATCTCTCTCAATTCGAAAATCCAGGATTTGAATTGATGTCCTTGCTTATTGACGGGAGCAATTTAATAATTTTAAATATTTTAATTTTTATTTTAAAAAATATATTTCACGTGAGTATGTGGATCGTAATAATTTAGTAATTTCACACATTTTAAGATATAGTAATTTTTTAAACTTGTGGATATTACTTACTGCATTTATTCATGTGAGATATTATATTTATAT
>JACEIK010001176.1:99894-111291 GCA_018107945.1 Datura stramonium
ATTTCAATATAAAAACGGAACGCCCGGTCGGCAAACGAAGAAAGCCAAATTGCCGAACAGCTTTTTCAAATAAAAATATCTTACGGTCCTTTTTTTTTTTTTTTTTCTTTTATTAATTTGGCTATAGAATTTTTACATATATATGTGAATGAGACTATACGTACAGAGAGAGAGAGAGAGAAAAAGCTGTGTGTAGTGTTCACTCTGCTCCTCAGATATAGAGAGAGAAACAAGTGTGTGTAGTGTATGAATTAATTTGGCTTCCATTTTCTTTTTCCGTATCGGCAGAATTTGCATGACATTCTGTTGAAGAAGGACCCAAGCTCACCTTTTTGTTCTGCTTCTCCTTCCGTTTCTTGTCAGTCGTCAGGTATGATCAGAGGCGGCTGCTGCCGCCGTGGGTTGCGGAGGGTTTACTTGTGTTTTTAACCTTGTTTGTGGATTTGGGGTATTCTTTGTTTGCTCTGTGTTTTGAGAGTTGGTTCTTTGTTTGCTGTGTGTGGTGTACATTTGACAATTGACACGTTTCTGATTTTTTTGTACTTTTAAATTTTTTGTGTTTGCTGTTATAGTGGGGTTGTTGGATCTGTTGATTGTTTAATCTATGCATCGGCGATTTTCTTGTTGACTAATTTGTTTGGACTAATCTAATGCTAAAAATTAGTACTTGATTTGGGATTTTTGTTACGTTTAATTACTCTAGGATTAGCCTGAATAGCTGAAATGAACCTGGATAGAGCTGAATAGATACAGATGATTGATTGACTGCAGATTACTTTGTACAGGAGTGTGTTAATTTTACAGTTAAAAGTTAAGTTTGCTTAGGGAAAGTTTAGCTTTTCTGTTTTTCAATATTTCCAATCTTGTAATACCTAATTGAAGTAGCAAATTAGCAAAAGATTGTTCTTATTCATGAATCACCTCTCTGTTGTAGGTAGATCACGAGTCAAGCAGCAGGAGACTAGCTCTGCTTAGACTATGTTTGATGGTTTTTGTTGGTTTACCACCTAGCTTACACTTCCTCCTGACTTTGACCTCAAAAGGATGAATTTTGTACTTGAAAAAAAAAAAGAAGAAATCTTTGTCACTAATTTTTGCAGTTTATTCAAAGGGTGAGTTGAATGCTTGATAATCAAGATAAAATCAAAGAAGCTATGTTTTGATAAGTTAAAATCAAAGAAGTTTGCAACTTTGTTGGTTAATCAAAAAGAGTTGCAAGTTCCTTTGTCTTTGAATTATAACTTGATAAAAAAGTCCCTTTGTGTTCAAAAGCAAGTGAAGGCAATATGATTCTACAACTAGGCTTGAAGTATATAATGCATGACACTATTTTACCCTATGTTAGTTATTGAATGTGATATTCTAAGTCTCATTTTTGCGTAATATACCTTGGCATTTTAAGTCTAGTTTGCCTCAAATTAGTAGAAGTCTGATCATTCTTTTATTCAAGCCTTGTTGCATTCTTAACAAAAAATGGCACACTACAAACTACAAGTACTATAATGCAAGAATATCTGCTTGCAGTAAAAATTGATCCCTTTCTGGTGGTGAGTCTCGGTGGTTGAATGCTATAGTCAAATTTTTTTATAGGTAATGCAATATTAATATTTTGTATTAGTGCTGCTCTGTATCTTGACCCTTTCACGAATTAGCTGGTAACTCCTGATAAAAAAGATCCCTAATGAAAGATGCATTGAGCATTCCTCATATTACTTATATCTTGTTCCCAAATCTATTTCCAAGTTGACTTTGTAGTTGCATTCACAGATGTACAGTAATAAGCACAACCAATCACCTTGGTTCTTCTAAATACAGAATGATACCTATCATATTTGTGAGAATCTGCACTTTACTTTTATACTTGCTAATGCATCTGATTCTTGGAAGTAGACAACTTGCTAAAATGATACTTGTTTAGTGACAATACCTGATAGGGGTTTCTGGACCAGTAACTCAGTTGCCTTTAGCAATTTGCCTACGCAAGTTTTCTGCCTCTCAATTTCATCATCCTCTTCGACCAAGCATACAAATGTTGAACGATGCAGCATATTGTTCTTTGCTTCTTTATTGGACTGTGACATGATCTTTCTTTTTATATCCATAGCAAATTGTTTTGCAATTGTGAAAGGCCTATCTGGGATTAGGCAATAATTCATTTGCCTTTTGCCTTATGGTGACTCTTTTAGGAGCAATAAACTGCTTATAGGGGGTTGCTGCAAATCTTAAGTCTTTTGTTCAAATAAAGGCAAGTTACAACATTCTTGCTTAGCAAAGCCAGTTCCCCTTGTCTATTTGTGTGGACATTCTGTCTGTGAAAAAACATCTGCATTGCCACATGGGTAAATTAAATATTAACAATTTGTTACTTGTTTATATGATCGTTCTTTCAGGTAAACCTCAAGTAAGAGACCAAATATAGTAGCATTGACCATGTTTCGTCGCAAGAACCATTCTCATAGTGAACAGGAGGGTGAGGACCAGCAGCACAAGGTAACAAATAGTCCTAATATTTATCTGTATGTTAATTTCGTCCTGCTTTCAATTAGATTATAGTTGATTCAGGATTTCTTATGCACTTATGATATTACATTTTAAGGATTTGTTTTCTTATATTGCCTCTATGTAAATTTTGAATTGATTCATACTTTGGAAGAGGTGTTGGTGTTCTATGCGTGCATAGTCACTGCATATTAATACTTACCCTAGAAAGATTTCACAAAGGATGATCGAATCCTCTTGATGCTGCACGGCAAGGATGATAAATATAAAGTGAATTTTTTATACATTGGCTTATGTTAGTTTGTTCTACTGTATGAACTCTTAGAGATTGTGGCTTTTCCTTGTAGGTTAAGGAGCTTAGGGCTTCCCTTGAACAACTCTCAGGGCGCAGTGCACAGTACTGCACCGATGCATGTTTAAAAAGGTATTTGGAAGCACGGAACTGGAATGTAGATAAATCAAAGAAGATGTTGGAGGAGACACTTAAATGGAGATCATCGTTTAAACCTGAAGAAATTCGCTGGGTAAGGGAACAATAGATTTGCAGTAATGTGGTTATTTTGGTTGGTAACATGTTTGTTTATCAGAGCTACCTATCAAACAAAAAAAAATGTTTGTTGGAAACTACATTATTATTTTATAAATTAATGGTGTCCAAACCAGCTTGCTCGCACCTTAACTAATCCATTGGTGACCTATCCAGTCCACAAACATAGTACCGGCAATCCTGGTCACCAAGGTTAGAGCTGAGGGGCCACACTTACTGTTGCAGCTGGATTCGAACATGGGATCTTCATGTTGTGACTTCCATGCCCCAACACTTGGCCATTTCCTTGGGAACATAAGAAATCAGATTAATAACCATGATTTAGTTTGAATGTTGAAAAATAAGCAGTATGAGTCTTCTTGTAATTTTGTGTGAATATTTTGAAGGAGAGACTGACACTGTAGTGACCACTTGACTTAATTTAATGTGTGAAATATCATCTTAGTGTAATTGTTTTATATTTGTTTACTTGTCTTAGTTATGTCTTGTTGGAAGTAGATGGTGATCGATTTATCTTGCCATTCAAATGCTCACAGATTTCATATTTAGACCTGCAGATAAAATTTCCTGTATATATTATATTAGTTTACAATTGCTTCTGCTGACCATGAAACGGTGTTGCATTGTTAGAATGAAGTAGCAATAGAAGGTGAGACTGGAAAGGTGTACAAAGCAAATTTTCATGACCGCTATGGCAGGACAGTCCTTATATTGCGACCAGGAATGCAGGTAATGTAATGCAAGTTGACGTCTTCAAAATCTTTACATTTGTTATTTTTAATTTCTTCTCCATTTAGTGAAATTTTTAAATCTGTTGCTCATATTTGCAGAACACATCATCACTAGACAACCAGATGAAGCATTTGGTGTATCTGATCGAGAATGCCATTTTTAATCTGCCAGAAGGTCAAGAACAGATGTCCTGGTTAATCGACTTCACTGGATGGTCTATAACCAATAATGTTCCCGTAAAATCTGCTCGCGAGACGATCAATATTTTGCAAAACCACTACCCTGAGAGACTTGCTGTGGCATTTTTGTACAGCCCACCGCGAATTTTTGAAGCATTTTGGAAGGTTTGCTTTTAGTCCTCTTTGTTTTTTCTTACCTCCTCCCTGCTAGTTGATCAAACCTAGCTTGTAGTGTTAACTATTTCAAAATCCGCAGAATAGATATAGTTTTCTTTTTGTTTGATCTAGACAGAATACATATAGGTATTAATATATACCATCAATTTTGATTTTTTTCTTCTTTGGATTAAATCAAACCTAAGGCTGTATTTCCTATTTTACAACATTTTAGTTGGGTAAAACAAAAAGATTAGTACTTCCTTTCAGAAGTAGATGTGGTTGGTGAATGCATCAGCAAAACTACCTCTCTAGAATGAACCTTTAAACTTTGGAAGCTCTGACGAGGGTGTATGTGTTCTATCTGGCATGGTGATATCATGTACTCGAATTTGCTACCATCACCATGTCCACTCTCGAATTATTATTTATTTATTCTTTATATTGTTCAAGCATCATCCACCCCCTTAACATTATTTTCTTACTTTCCAGATTGTCAAATACTTTTTGGATCCCAAAACATCTCAGAAGGTCAAGTTTGTGTATCCAAAGAACAAGGATAGTGTGGAACTGATGAAGTCATACTTCGACGTGGATAATCTTCCTACTGAGTTTGGTGGAACAGCGACTCTGAATTATGATCACGAGGAGTTCTCAAGACAAATGGCTCAAGATGACATGAAAGCCGCCAAATTTTGGGGTTTGGAAAAACACCCTACTGGTGCTAATGGTTACTCTGCAGTAGAGGTTGCTCCAGAACCTGAATCTCTTGCTCTACCAGCCACTGCCAGAGCTTAAATGTTTGCTCCATTAACAAGTTCAGTCTTATATGCCTAACTAAGTTTAAATAAATAATGAGGAATGTAAGATCATGTTCTCAGAGACTAGAACACTTTCTGAGGTTATTTCAGATAAACTTTAATTGTAGGTTGTATTTTTTGTTTTATGCAGAAAATCATCAAGTACAAGCTTTTTAAGGCTTCATATTCTCTTCATCTACCTCTTCAACAGTTCCAAAACTAATTGGGATCAACGATACGAGTCCACTCTCCATTTATTTATAACAACATACTCTGTGGAATTTTACGAGTGGGATCTTATTAGAATAGGATTTATATAGACGTTACTTCTAAGAGGTTATTTTCAATAGATTTTCGATTCAAAAAAAGTATAACACCAAATAGCAACATACAAAGCAAATGAAGCAACGGGAGTAATACACATTGAAGAATAAGAGACTAGTGGTCTCCCACACAAAGTGCGACAACGTTCGTCTATTTAGTAACCTTCTATCATAATTTGCGACCTTCAAATCTTCAAATTTATATCTTGTCTATCTCAATCTTTCATCCATAATAATGTATTCTTTATTTTTTTGAGGGGGGCAAACATTTCAAATACACTTAATTTCAAATACATAGTTGCCCTGTCAGAGCAAACTATTTATAGTTCGCTACCCTTTATTTTCATATCCTCTTAATTAATTATAAAAAAAATATAATATCACCGAGGATAAGTAGTTCTTTAGGAATACACCATACTTATTCAATTTATCTCTTTCAACTTGGATTCCATGAGACTGATCCTGAAAAGTTTTAACATAAGTAGGAGGGATTTGTAGATTTTTCAAATGTAGAGCGTGCAGGGCTTTTCAATCTTTTATGACCATCATAATATATTCATATAATGTCATAGTATCACTGAGATATGAGCGGTCTTTCAGAGATATGTTCCTTAATCATACATGATACCATCATAGTATATGCATATACTGACATGGTATACTTCATGATACCATCATAATATATTCATATACTATTATGGTATCTTATGCGTGAACGACCTTCAAACTTGCAGTGGGACATGAATTGTAATACTCTGTGCCGATTGAGAATTTCGGGTAATTAGTATGGAATGGTCATTTTGATATAATTAGTTTAGTTGTATGAGCTACTTTGTGTACTTTCTGTCGCTTAAAAGGTACAAATGCCAGGCCATAAGGTTCTCATATGAAAATCTTCTCTTTCAAAAATAAATACTTACACATAAACAAACAAGCTTAACATGGTATAACATTACCTAAACATGTCCATACAGCTATAGCAACTGTTGCACTCCTCAACACCAAAAGGCAGCAAACTGGAGAGGGAAAAAAAGGAAACTAGAGAGCGGCGAAGGAGGGAAAAAAAAGCAGAAAACAGACTACACACGAAAAAAGAAAAGGGTTAGCAACGTCGAAAACAAGTATCTCTCTGTTGTTAGCCTTTATATGTATGCTACTCATGTAATTTACATAAGGCGCCTTCTCAAGTTTCGAGTAGTACGGACTAATAAACCAACTCCTACTCCAACTCCTACACAAATGCCAAGGCCAATCCCAACACCAACTCGGACCCCAGCGTTGAACCATGACATTTCTCCGTCTTCACCATCCATAAGTTCTGTTCCTCGTCCCCGATACATGCTGTTGTAGTCTTCTTCGCTTTCTGGTTTGTAGTTTCTGTGTTCTGCTACCTGTTAACACAAAAATGGACTTCAGAAGCTGTGCAGATCACTCAGGTAATCACGCTTCTTAGATGCTATGAATCATCTCATTACTAATCGCACCAGCAAAATGTGTGAATAAAACTGGCTGGTAGAATTCAATCACACGACATCAGAGCAAGGAGCGAAGTGATTATCATCAGAAGCTGAATTCATATGTCATAGCACTTCTAAAGTTCATCGTGAAAGATGGATAGCACATGAAGAATTCCCACAGAATTATCTGGATGAGAATATTTACACATGGAATGATAGATGGACGGCCTTAGAATTTTGCAGCTGACACTTCAATATTGCCTAACTGAAATACAATTGGAAGGAAGTTGTCTCGAAAGAACTACAAATGTTTGCTATCAGTACAGACTTAACTATAGAGCAAATCAGAAGAAAACAATCCATATAGGTGATAACTACTAGTGGAGGATATGTTTTAGACCGATTAGAGAACTTCTTTTATTATTGAACTTATTTTTCACTTTTATTTTATTTAGTATGATGATGATATAAAATGACACAAGTGAAGAAGTGAGGATTCATATTGCCGACTCTGACTTATTTGGCATTGAGGCGCAGCAAATAATCCATCAAATTCAAAGAGATTATAAGGGAAGAATCTATTCTAATTAGCTCAAAATAGAAACTAGAATGGTTAAGTACTTTTGATGAGCTGAAAAGGAATGCAATTAGAAGAAGATGGCGGCCCATCCAGTTGCTATACTGATGATAACTGCCCATGCACGCCAGTTTCTAGAAGGATAGGGACAATTTTCTTTTTTATCAGTAAAGAAAACCTACAAGGATAGGGACAATGCAACAAGAAAGAGTGAGAAATTATATATTACTTAAAAATATGAGCTGCCCATACCCTCTGGCATGTTTAGGATAAGATTCTGTTTCCAGTGTCTGGTAGTTCTCCTAAAAGATGCCAACCTTTTGTAGGTTGCCACAAAATAAATGAACATGTTTCATGGTATGAAACATTATGAAGCTAGATGCAATGGTAGAGTAACCATAAGGAGTTGTCAGGGTAATGTTATCACTGATTAGTCCCCACTCCATCAGTAAAATAAAGCATGAGTTTTTAGTACATCAATGGAATACCATTAATGTAGTTACATTTTTTCAGAGAAATTTGAGGTAGACGTACATTTTGAAGGTGCCTGTGCAATCAATATTCAATAATAACAATTCTGACAAAAGAGCTGTCAAATATAAGCTGGCATGCATTACTTCTTGACAGACCACCAAGTGGGACAAAAGAGACGTAAACATTTTAGGGGTTAAACGTATACGAACTTTTTTAAAGACAATCGGCACAAGCGAAAATCTGTATATTGTACCCCTGTTATCATTTGGAAAAGAAAAATTGTAGAAATGCCTCAAGTCACTATAGCTGGTCCTAACCATTTGGAAAATTTCAAAGATAACATGCCACAATGTCTTTTTAAAAGTCTCTTTTCTCACTTAAAACCTTTTCAGCTTGTTTTCACCACTAAAGTAACTTCTAATACAGTTTGAATTAAAGAGGAAGATGGATCCCAAAGCATTTTTAGGACTCTCAAAATTTATCAGAAAGACACGAAATAAACTGAAGGCAATGATGTCGATTATCTCATTCCACGTACTGGTTAACTATGTAAAGAGTTGGACTGTGAGAATATGCCATATCAGCAATTTTGCATGGTTAACATTCCGATTACAGTGACCACTGCAGATAATTCAAGAACATCAACTTAATACAACAATAAACATAAGAAAAGAAGGTCCGAGGAACAAATAATACCTGCAGATCATATCCAGATGAGTCTTTTTTATGGTGTTCAGCTGTTTCATGCTCCGGAATGGAGTCCAACATACCCTTTCTATGGTGCTTCTTCCTGTGATTTAGCTGCAAAGTCTTAGTTAAGATGATAGGTGTCCCAGAGAAGCAACCAGTAACGTAGACTTCAATTGTTGGCGACAATGATTCAGAACCCACAATGTGTTTTCCCTTCAGAAAGCCAGTGCCAGCGTTCAAAACTGATTCACAGTTCATGCTCCATCTCCTAAGACAGTTTTTAGAATCCCCGTCAAAACCATTGATGTTGGCCATCTCCAAAACCCCAGAGAGAACAAGATCATCTTTATAGGAGACCTCAAAGTTCACACTCCCTGTCAATCTTATGCTATCTGTGCTAACAAATATAGCTTCTTCAGCTTTCTTATCAACACGGTCCCTTCGAAGAACGCAAGAGGCTCCTTCTGAGTACATTGAGCATCTTTTACCGTTTACTTCAAGCAGCGTATCGGGGCTTAGAGGGATATGGTTAAGAGTAAGGCTTTCTGGGGTTGAATCATCAACCATAAAATTGCTGATCCTGATGTAGAAAACTCTAATATCAAACCAAGATAACGAAAATTTCCCACAAGATTGGTAAGAGGGATGCCTTATAATTTGGAGACCAGGATCAGCTGGTTTCCCATTGCTTAGAAATTCGCACGAATTCTCCATGTATCGGAGTTTACCCCTCTCTAGAATCCTTCACCTTGGACTGATATAAGAACATGATAGAACCTTAAATCTGGCACCTGGCTAGGCCTAGGAACCGTTTTTCAATTCAAATTCCAACTCAGCACGGTGTGTTCAGGAGTAATTGAATCTGGCAGCCAACAGAAATCCATTTATTTTCCAATCAGACAATCATATAATAATTTGTAAAGAAAACAAAACAGGAACCGTAACCGAAAGCATAAATGGACATGCAGGTTTGATACCAGAACTCCAGGAACAGAATACCTTGATACAAGGAAGAGAAAAGACAGAATCAATTATTAAAAGGCTATAAAAAGAAAACTAAACTACCTTACAAAAGGGTAGATGGAGAAGAAAAAGACTACCCAACAAAAAGGATAAAGAAGTAATTTATTCCAAGAAGGCTATGAAACCAAAGATGGAGGGGGTCACCAAACAAGAAACATAAAGATTCACAAAAGAAAAAGAAGCTTCATATGACTTGGTCACACAAAATAGCTTTACCAAAAATTGCATCAGAACAACATTGTCCACAGATTTATTGTAAAAAAGAAAGGTGAAAAAACAAAATAATACAAATCAAACACCACCCCACCTGCAGCACCACAGATTAGAAGTCTAAAAGGTGATCAAGATTGAATCTTTTCTACTTTTTCACCTCTTCACTCCCAAAAACAATCACCAGATTGTAATTAAAGTACCCTTTTTTGGTTTCTCACAAAAATATGCTACACAAATTGCAGGTCATCCAGAATAAATACAAATCTCAGAAGCTGCCAATCAACACCCCCCAACTCCCTAATATTGACAAAAGCTTTAACCTTTTCCTACCTAATAAACTTACAAAGGGGAAATTTTGCATCCACAACCACAAGCTCACCTTCCAAATTGCAAAATTATCTATCAAATCACTTTCAAAACTCCAATAAAGGAACTTGGTCCTTTTGATTGCCTTCTCCGGATCTTGTGGCCGAAAAATAGGTAGAGCGATGCTGTTTTTTGGAGTCTTCCTTTCTCAATCAAGTCAGCTTTTACCTATTTTGTCTCTTCTTTTTCTCTCACACTGTGTGTATGCATGTATTTAATACGTATACAATGTATATGTGTGTCTTTGAGTGTATGTATAACCACTTAAAATTTTAAAAAAAAGTTTATTATTTCTAAAGAATGTCCATAGCCTGTCTTTATATTTAAGGTTGATGCTATGCAAAAGACACACAAATCAAAAAATAAAGAGAGAGAAAAAAAAAGAAGAAATTCATAAGGAAGAAAAAATCTTGATGGTGATTGGAAGGGGTGTGAAGTCTTTGATTGTATTTGAACCTTATCTAATAAGGGGATATTTTTATTTTTAATTATTTTTTTAAGTTTTACGAGGTCGGCATATTTAATTTAATTGAAAGTGATGTTTAGGTATGAAGATTTTGTTAAGCTTAATTAAGATTTTGACCAACTTTGAACCTAGACCACATCTACTATCAAACTTTAGTATTTATCTTTGTATTGATGAATAAAAGGACGGAGCTTAATCTAAAGTCGTAAGTATTTCGTCTATATTAAGTTATTTATCGTGTTTTTTTTTAAAATAATTATTTTAAAATTTTAAAATAAAATTATTTTTTTTAGGTATTATTCTTGAAGATCATGTACATTTTAATTATGAAAATGATATTATGATTGTTGAAATATTGATTAAAAGTAAAATAGTTAAAAAAAAATTGTAATTAATGTTTTTTTAAGAGATGTGTAAAAGAAAATTATGATAGATAATTTGAGACACATGAAGTAATTAATAAATTACTCCAGATAAAACGCAATATAGTTAATTAATACTTCATCCGTTCACGTTTACTTGTCTATTATACTAAGAATGCATATTTTCGCGTTTACTTGTCATTTTTAGCGCAGAGAAAATCATACACCCTTCATTTCAAAATAAATAATGTTTTAGTTTTCAATTTTATTTCAAAATAAATGGCGTTTTACACGATCAAGAAGATATTAATGATATTCTTCCAATTTTACCTTTATATAAATGGTGAGAGTTTTATATAATCAAGAAAATACTAAAAGAGTTACATTTTTTTTCAAAATATTTATTAAGGATGAGTGGATAAAAATATATTATTTTTGCTAACAATAAATAATTTTCTTAAGGAGTGTGTCCAAATTAAAAACATCACTTGATTTAAAACGAATGAAGTATTCTTTTTTCATATTTTACCTTC
>JACEIK010001176.1:159554-171522 GCA_018107945.1 Datura stramonium
GGACTTGTATAATAATTATTATTTGCATATTAGCCCTAAATGAGTAATATAAATAGGAGATCATTCATTTGTAAAATCATCAAGAAAAATCAATCAAGTTCTCTACATTACTAAAAGCTTCTCTTAGTAAATTTCTCTTGTCTTATCCAACATTCCCTTAGCAATCTAGTGTTTAAAAGGCTTACTTGAGCTTGCAAGATCATGAAAGATTCGCGAGTAAGTTGTCAAATGCCGCATGATGATCTTAATTGAAGTATAAGTCCGTGACAACATGGTATCAGAGCAAAGATTAATACTAAGGGGATGACAAACGAGGGATATATTAACGATGCTAGCGCTGCTAATGTCAGACAGGATGCTGAAAAAAAGCACCAAAAGGGGAGAAAGAATCATAAGAGGAATGAGGAACTGCTATCCGACCCTACATCAAGCGAAATTCTGACATCACACTCACCGTCGACTATTGAGGCAAGTGATGACGAACATGAGGAGCTTCCCACAGACGTCACACTTGGAATAGAGTGGATCGCGAGGGTTGAAACGCAAGGCAGACTGTGGAGATATTTAGCAAACGTTTAAACGAGGTTGATAGCAAGTTCAAGACTCTTGAAGACTTCATCCTTGAGGAGAATGACAACATCCGAAAAGAGTTGGAGGGGTGCAAGCATGTGGAATTGGAGATAAGAGAAACCATCACTCCCTTGGAGTGCAGGATCATGGAAGAATTAAGCACGATTGAGACCATGAAGGCCAAGATAGAGGCACTCGAGGGGGAGATTGAAGTTGGAGGGTCTGCGATGTTCGGTAAAGAGAAGACGCCAAGGTTTAGGCTCCTAGATGTCACGACCTGAGCATGGATCCCACATCAAGACACGGAACCTAGAACCACGAAGGGCTCCAAGATAACCCATGGCACATACATAGCATGAATAAGTGTATAACTAAAGCAAAAATAAAATATGAACCCAATATAAGCGAAAGTCTGCATATCACAAAAACGATGTTGAACCATCTATACATAATTGTCTGAAAAACCTCTAACTATGCGATGAGCTGATGGGACAATACCTCCAACTAGCTCGCTAAGTCTGAAACTAATAGATATAAGAAAAAGGGACATGAACCAAAATTGTCGTCGTCGGATCATGAGGGCTCACCAAAACTGGGATGGTATTGGACTGAAGCGGGAGCGGGCTAATGTCGGGGCTGAGACTGATCACCTGAATCTATATCATGAGATGACATAACATAGAGTATGCGTTCAGTACTTTGAATGTACTAAGTATGTAGAAAAAGTAAAACATGCTGGTGAAATGATAGTCTGAAATCATGAGTATAAAACAAGATAGAACATGAGAGTAAGGGCAACATGCCAAAAGCTATATTCTTGAAGTAATCATAATCATAAGATGTTCATCATAAGCTGAAACATAGTGACCCAAGGTTTGGAAATAGAAATCATATAATGTACCATACTTGAAATCATAAGTGCAATCTCATAAACTGATCAATGGGTCAAATATCTTATAAAACATAGTATCGTAAGTCATGAACATGAATAACTTAAAATATAAGGAAAAATGGAAGGCTTTGTCATAATCGATACCATCATGATAGAACTTATATGATGCACCAACTATCTTGCTCAAGTAGGTAGAGTTGTCCCAAGCTTGCCACGACAAGGAACGATTAAGACGTGATATCACTCGTGAATCCTCGTAGGTCTTGAACATGAATATATACCTACAGTGGTACGTAGTTATGAGGTTCGGGGTTTTCTTGAAGCCCTATCCTACTCGGTGCTAGACACTACTCTAAAAAATATGCACATGACTCATAATAAACATTGTGAAAGCATACTTGATCTTGCATGGACTTGTCTAAATCATGAAATCATAATCATACTTGACATACATGAAATATTCATAAGAATATTTCCATTGAGTTGGCCATGATAAATACTTGAATGTCATGAAAATCATACATACTTGAATAAATAGTCATAATTGAAATCATAGGCTCATAAGCTTGAAATTCATAAAGTCATGCATAATTGAGCAAAATCACCATAAGCTTGAAAGTAAGGACCCATGAGAGATTCTAGTAGAAAATAAATCATCATAATCATAAATCATGAATTTAATCATAAGAAACTTGATTTGATAAGAGATCATAAGAGATTTCATGAGAAATGGGTCTAATCCTAGAATTTCAACATATCATGCTTGGAGACTTGAAATCGTGAAATAGGGATGAAATTGAGCATGAGGGTGGAAGATTTCCCCCATTCATAACCCTATACCTAGGCTTAAAGAATCTTTAACTTGATTGAAGACCCAAAGGAAATATAGATGAAGGAGATGATAAAGCCCTTGCTTGACTTGAGAGAGGATCTTCAACTTACGGTTGTTTTGAAAGAATGATGATTTAGGCTACGTTAAACCCCTTAATACACCCTTTAAGAAATCCAATATAATGTCACTTAGGAGTTAGAAGTTTAGGAAGTTATGAAAATATTTGTGAAGATCACACCTAAAATTTCTGCCTGCCAGTCGTCACGACTCATACCACGAGTCGTTGGTTGTCACCATGATTCGTGGTGACAGTCATTACATGCCAGCCTGATTTTTCCACTTCTCTGATCCTCATATTACAGTAACCCATCACGACTCATCACTAGATACCACGAGTCATTTTGTGAGTCCTGGTTAGTGGGAAACCCTTGCATTTCCACTGATTCCCCATCCTACGACTCCAAACCACGACCCATTACAAGGTCTCACAAGTCGTTACTTGACTCGTTCCTTCAGGGCCCTCTTTTGCAGATATAGACTACAACTCATGAAAACGAGTCGTACCCACACACCACGAATCGTGATATTAGGGAAGAATTCTAAGGCTTACCACGGCTCCTCTAACGACTCATCATGTCACCCCATGACTCGTACTACGAGTTGTTCTATGGAATTTTGCAATTTTTTCTGCTGGTTCTACTACGAGTCTAGGGTTTGATCTTAGGGACTTTTGGGGTGTTACACTAAACCACCAACGTTCAAAGGTGCTCGTGATGCACAAGAGGTGGAATAGTTCCTTTGAAATTTGGAGAATTATTTCAAGTGCAGCAGGGTGAAGAGCGACGAGAGCAAGATCAACACCGTTGTATTATACCTCTCGGAGATGGCCATACTATGGTGGAAACAGAAGGAGTCCCAGATGGAGAAGGGACTTTGCGCAGTCACCACATGGGAGAAATTTCAAGACGAGTTCAACACTGGTGCACCCCACGGCGACACACTAGGCCCGATAAAACCTTTCTCGAGCAAATCTGTCAACTGCTCCTTTAATTCTTTTAGTTCTGCTGGGGCCATTCTGTATGGGGGTATGGATATCGGCTGAGTGCCTGAAAGTAAATCAATAGAAAAGTCTATCTTTCTTTTAGGAGGAATTCTAGGAAAATCCTTTGAAAAAACCTCGGGGAACTCATTTACAACAAAAATTGACTGGAGAGTCGCAGGTTCACATTCCAAGTTTCTTACCCGAACCAAGTGAGAAATACAGCCTTTGGATATCAACTTCTAAGCCTTAAGGTATGAAATAAACTTACCTTTAGGCGTAGCGGCATTACCATGCCATTTCTAGATTGGCTTGCTGGGAAAATGGAATCTGACAACCTTGGCTCTACAATCAACATTAGCATAACATGCCGCCAATCAATCCATTCCCATAATGACATCAAAATCAACCATTTCAAACTCAACTAGATCATCTAAGGTTGATCTATCACATACCCTTACTACACAGTTCCGGTAAACTCGTCTAGCTAACACAGATTCCTTAATTGGCATAGAAACAGCAAATGGTATAGATAATAACTCAGGGACTATCTCAAACTGACTCACAACCAATGGTGTAACATAAGAGATTGTAGAACCAGGATCAAGCAAGACATATACTGCATGAGAATAAATAATCAAAGTACCTGTAACAACATCAGGTGAGGCCTCCTGGTCCTGTCGACCGCCCAAAGAATAAAATCGATTCTGGGTTGCCCCAGAATTAGAAGCCTCTCTCCCTCTGCCTCTGACACGGCCTGCTGCCAACTGAGGATCAGGTCTAGGAGGTCGGATGGAGGATGACGAAGCAATCTTTGATCGCGCTTGATCCGTCTCGACCCTAGCTGAGCAATCCCTCATAAAGTGCCCTGACTGCCCACAACGATAGCATACATTTTTCCCCTGACGGCACTGAACTGAATGAGATTTCCCACACTAAGGACAAGGTGGCAATGGTGGTCGCCTTTTCCCCGCCCGCTACTATCGTCGAGAGCTAGACGGAGTTGGGCCTTAGTCTCTTCTATGTCCCTAAAATTGAGATGGGACACTCCCTACAGGCCTAACTGACTGCCTGGATGACTGAGCCCCTGGGTCACACTGCGGCCCTCTGTAAGGACCCACAGTCCTAGCTATTTCGTTGCTCCTATTGTCTCCGAGTATCCCGTAATTGATGAACTAAATCCTCCACCCTCTGGGAAAAAAGCCTGAATTCGTGCAATGTCCATGTGCTCTTGAGTACATACCCCTAAACAATCTCGAGCTATATGAAGACCCAACCCTAACACGAACCGATGAACTCTATCCTCCGTCGTCTGAACCATGTGCAAAGCATGCCTGGAAAGAGAATTAAACTGAAGACAATACTCACGCACACTCATACTTCCCTGCTTTAGGTGCAAAAACTGCTCAGCTCGAGCCTGTCGAAGCTCCCAGGGTAGATAGTGGTGCATAAAGGCCTCGGAGAACTCTTCCCACCCAGTTGGCAGTGCATTGGCTCCTCTGGGATGAGCCAAAGCCTCATACGACAATATAGCCACATCACGTAATCTAAAGGCTGCCAACTCTACTTCCTCAGTCGTTGTAGCTCGCATCACCTTTAACACCCTATAAGTCTGATCAATAAAGTCCTGAGGATCCTGCTTGGGTCTGATCTGGTGAATATAGGAGGGCTCAAACTCAAGAACTCGCGGGCCTTGGAACTCTCAGTTTCCTGGCCTCTATATCTCTCCATCGCGTCCAATCGTCACTCTTGACCTGCGGCTATACGAGCCATCAACTGAACAACTCCCTCAAGACCCTATCCTTCTGGAACAATTGGAGGTACCACAGGTGCGAGAGGGTCTGCTACTCTACTACCCTCAGGTACTACTGGTATGGGAGGAGCTGGAGTTCTATCTACCATTACTCTGATCGGTGCAGGAGAAACTGTAATACCTGGGGCAGGAGACTCACTCTAAGCCTTTGACCTGTCTCCCTGATCCACTGGAGGGCGACTAGTACCCTCCCCAATGGTTGTGCCTATCAACCTCTTAGTCATCTTCCTTGTCACGGGCATACTCTGAAACAATAACATGATTTATATATCACAGTACTTAGACCTCGCCCTATAGCACGAACTATTAGTAAAAGAAGTGAAACAATTTCTAGATGTCCTGTATCCTCCTGATTATAAGTATGGTGCACAACATACCCATAAGCAAGACTCTACTAGACACGGTTTTGTGAACTCCCTAGGACATGACTTCGCTCTGATACCATGTCTGTCACACCCCAAAACTGGAGTAGGGTGCAACTGACACTCGATTCATGATTGATCGAGAAGCCGACTATATAGCATCTATAAATGTGATATTAAGGCTGACCAAGCCACCTGTCACAACTAACCAAAATAAATACTGGACCCATAATGCCTTGACAATTATAAATATGCAACCTGGAAAGGCGACAATAAAGCTAAGTAGAGCAATGGAAAACCAACACGACTACACAACCAAAACTACTACACAAACTAGTCCACATCAGCCTCTACAGAGTAAACAAACTGAAATGCACGGGACAGGGCCCCGGGCCTACCCATGATGTACACAAAACTCAAAAATAGTCAAAACTAGGACATGGCTCCTGGAAGAGAGGAGCATACCACTATTCTGCTAAAATTCTTGCTCCTACTACATCTAATGATTTGAGCCTCGACCTGTACCTGCAGCAAGATTGCAGGAAGGGTCCCCAGATGAAGGGACGTTAGTACGAATAAAATGTACTGGTATGGAAGGCTGAAACCTGTAAACATATAGGATAACAATGATAATTGAGCTAGAAATAAGGAATAGTAACAACCCGAAATCCTAAAAATCAAAACCTGACAATAACTTAATATTAAAGTGTAAATGTAATCATCTAATGCACAACAAAAACTATAACTGAAATGTCGGCGGCTAGCCGACCATAAAATCTATATAAAAATCGTCCAGCCAGTGTACCACACCAGAGTAAAAATAAAAATACCTCCAGCCGGTGTACCACACCGGGGTAAAATAAAATACCTCCATCCACTGTACCACACCAGGGTAAATCAATAAATCTTAAACAAAATCATAAATGGAGCTGATATTAGCTTATACTAGGCCAACTTAAAACGTATAGCATAGAAATGACGAATACTAAATGTGGGCTTGCATAGGCCTCCTTCGTAATGCATAACTGTAAGTGAGCATAGATAACATGTAAAGCTAGAAAATAACACTTAAATTTATGTATTCAAAACTTGTATAAATCATAAGGAACTGCGGATGACCTAAGAGTTTCAACAAGATTTATAGATCGTGTTCAATGGACATTAGAGCTCGGAGACTCTCTAGCTTGCCGTTCGGCTTAAGGGAAAGGGATTATGAAATCTCCCCTTGGCTTGGCCTATTTCATAACATACATAAAGAACAACCATAACTAGAAAATTTTACCTTAGCTCTGTTGTAATTCTTCCCCTCAATATGAAGTATGATTCCAACAAAAGATACAACCTAAAAGCCTAAGGAAAACGAGCAAAACTCAGCTCACAAACAGTCCATAGGCAGCTCACTTAGTTGTCAATTTCCAGCTTTTCGCTTTGCAATTTGAGAGGTTTAAAAGAGGCAAAATCCTTACCTTTTGCGCTAGGGGGGGGGGGGGGTTCTTTGTTAAAAATAGTATTAATTGACCTCAAGTTCTTGTCCAAAAACACAACAACCTTGTTGTCCAAAACGCAACAAAAACAGTTCACCAAACACACCTCCAACTTCTAGTTTTTTAATAAAAAATTCAAGCAAGGTTAGTAGTAGAATCCTTACCTTTTATACTTTTTTTTAATCCCTACCAAGAGTGAACGTATATGTAACTTAGGAAAGCTTAAAAAACACAGCAAATTCACCGTAGCAACACTGCCCAAGTGCAGCCAAAACAGCCATCAAGACATCACCTTCACCTTATGGTAGATCCTCTTCACTTAGCTATAGTTTAATGGAGTTTAGCTTAGTGTTTTCCTTAGTTGTTTGCTGGAAATTTGAAAGAATTTCATAGGATAAGCAGGCATCTTAATTCTGGAAACGTTGAAAATGATTTCATTACTCAAGACTTAAAATATAAAGCAATTTGGGCGGTGGTCCTTTTTAGGGCGGTGGCCACGTCACTGCCCGATAGTGCCTTCGTAAAACGTCTATAACTTTTTACTCTGAACTCCGATTAACGAGTGGTTTGATGTTATGAAAACTAGACTCAAAGACCTTTAATTTGATAGGTTGTGGGGCTTCTAATTCATTATATATTGGAAGATATGATCGTTTAAAGTTGACCCTTACTTATGCACTTCACATATTATTTGTTTTTTTGTTCATACACATTTCCCTTGTCATATACGATCAATATACAACCCGCAATTCCCTTAACTTATCATAAAAACATCAAATATTCACCAAAAGAAATTCGGGATGTAATATTCTTCCCCCCTTAGGAACATTCGTCCCCGAATGAAAATTAATTTCACTTAATATGTTTCAAAATAGATACTCAGTAACTTAGGTATCAAATACATACCTTAATATCATGCCGACATTGTAAATAAGTGAGGATATTTCTTCTTCATTTCCTCCTCAGCTTCCAAAGTTACTTCCTCGATGTTATTACTTCGCCAATTAAATTAAAAATAATACNTATACTCTTAATCTTAATATAATTTTTATGATCAATGTAATTTGTTTGTTGTTTTGATCTATCAAAGGGTGAAACTCTTTTGTGGGTTAACATATTCCTGATAGGTTGGATGATGACAAATGACATTTATGAAATGATAATTAGTTGATGGAATTCATGTCTCGACCTTGAGATTGATGATAGATACCCCTTTATGATTGCTTATAAGTTTTCATGTGAAAATCCTGCAGGTGGATTTTGTATCTGTCACATGAAATAAGTTAAACATTTAAATAAAGGATTAAATTGATCAATAAATTAGATAGTCAGAAATTTAATTTGATTGATTGGTATATATAATCTTAACGTGGGGAATTAAATAAGGTTTAATGAATGATTTATATCAAGGAGTACAATTACGAATTTTTAGTGGAATAATCTGTAATTTATTAGGGTAGGTTTATTAATTCATTTTGCGAATTAATACCATAATTGAAAGCCTCACTAATTAAATATGTGGTCCCTGCTATGTCTGATTAATTAATGAACTTGAAAATGAAGAAACCTATTTTCTGGAAGAAGTAAAATCCTACAAGATTTTGGTTAAAAATAACTGGTCTTCTAGAAAGAAAGTTCTACAATTACTTGGAGAGAAAGATTCCTATACGTTTTGAGACTAGGATTTTATACCCTAAAATGTGGTTATCAATAGATTTTTTTTCCTCCATGAAAGTGGATGGAGAACTTTTGACCTTTCTGAGAAGGAGAACTTACCCACACAAGTATCCTCTATTCGGAGATTTTTTGAGGCTATAGCAGAAGATCGCAGACCTGGAGAATGCATTGTACGATTTTTGCAATAGCTTTAAGATGATTGATTCGCGGTCATGCTTCAAGAGATAAGTATCGATTTTATGTTTGATTAAAATTTGTATTTATGTGTTGTCTATATTACATGCAATTTTAATCCTAATTATTTACTTTCGTTGCATATGTCTATGTTCCAACAATTGATATCAAAACTTACTTGCATCTAAATAGATAATTCAGATGATATATATTTGTACGATGATATATATGATTCATGGTTTGTTATTTAATTTTTTTTAAGTCGTGTAAAAAAAGTAAATTTTAATGCCGGTTTGCAAGTGACGGCTGGGTAAGAACCAATTCGAGGCTTCAGGATTAAGAATCGATGAAACTGGTTTAAGTAATAGCGGCGTCACAATTACAACGTGGGTGTTATTTTTTAATTTATTACAAACCTGTTTGTGTTTAAAATAAATGAGAAAGAAACACTTAAAGACCTAATTCCAATTGAAATTATTATATAGCAGAAACACTTTTCTGCCGGTTGTTCTGTGCCTTTGTTATATGGAAGAACCAATTTCAATTGAATTTGTTATGTGCGTTCTTGGAGTGTGATTTTTTTTTTGTAAATTTTTTTGACTTAATTTTGACGGTGACTAGTGCTGGCAAAATAAACTCATATTTTGATAATTCGTCTAATTCGGCCATATTTTAGTGGATTGGGTGAGTGACTTTTAGATGGGTACAATTTTGGTTTAAGCCTATATTCAATCCATAAAAAAATGGGTATTCATGGGTAAAGTATGAGTTAGCTCAATTGGTTAAGCTTCAAAATTTTATCCATTCAAATTCATAATATCACAAAAAACCTATAACTTCCTTTCCTTTTTTTTTTTTTACTCTTTATAGTTGATCAAAAATTGGGGTCGGGGCCGGGATTGGGAGTNATTCATTTTCTTAGAAAACTCAAAATATAAGACTTGGTTTATGCTTATGAAAAATAATATCTTATTCGTATCAATTTAAGTGTTTTATTATTATTTTTTTCAAAAAATACTTGTAATTATTTTTAAGATAACCGAAAATTTTGGCTTCGCTTATGCTTAAGAAAAATAATTTCTCCTCTGTATAATTTAAGTGTTTTACTTTTTTTTTATATATAAGATGATAAAAAAATATAATACTTAGCTTATGTTTAAGAAAAAATAATATCTCTCCCCGGATTCATTTAAGTGTCTTATTTTTTAAAAATAAAAAAATAAGTTAATTGAAGTTAAATTTCTTATTAAAAAATTAGGAGAAAAAGTTAAAGCATTTACCATGAAAAACTTGAGTTAACTCTTTTTCTTTTTCGAAAATTTATTTCCACTGTCCTTTGGGATTATTTCGAAATGGAGAATTCATTGTTGAGGCCTATTGAAATAACCATGCTGGCTTGCTAAACGAAAAGAGAAGAATGAAAGGCATTGTATATAAAGGAAAAGACACGATTGGATGTTGTTGTTGAGTCTAGGTGTGACACCATCATTGGTGATTCCACTAGAGTCTACAAGGTAGAAAGAATGAGCAGCTTCTTGTTGTTAATTCCAATAAATTAATACATCATCCCAAAAATAAAATCTTTCGAATTAAGATACTTGACATTATTGCTGCAGGAATCAAGACACAAGCTTTCGAATCATTGGGCAAATGAGGCTGCGGTCCAGAAAGCTCTACATGTTCGAAAGGTCAAAACGATTTGCATTGCATCGATCATCAACGATATGAAACTGATTGATCAAAGTGTTCTTTTGCATGCCTTGTAGGGAACGATAAGAAGATGGGCAAGATGCAAGCAAGATGGCATAAAGCGATTCTACGCATTTACTTCTATGGATAGTTTTTCTTATCATGTAAATCTTAGTACCAAAGGCTACCGATCACTTATATTCAGGTAATTGATGAATTACTTGTTAATTTTTTTAGTATATATAATTGAAAATGATTGGATGTATATTGAGAGACTTTTTCAATATACATCATATTTGTTTAGTCTGAAATAACTTAAAATCCGTTGAAGCAGTGGTGATCATGACTTGGGTGTTCCCTTCCTATCTACGGAAGCGTGGATTAGAGCTCTAAACTATTCCATTGTTGATGATTGGCGTCCATGGCTTGTTGATGGTCAAATTGCCGGGTATTTTATTTTTTATAAAAAATTGTCCATTAAACAAACTTTTAACACTATAACTTTACAGATAAATTAATTATTTACACTCTTTTCATTTCAAAATGAATTTACATACCTCCTTTTAAGTACACCTCCACATGCCAAAAACCCATTTTTATATTTTCTAAAATTATTTTTTCCTTTTTCACCTATCCCAACCTTCGCCCTTCCTCCGCAAACAACAATTCTTTTATTATATTTATAAATCTTTTAAATATTACATGAGACTTTTAATAAATTTGTTCACCATAAGTACTTAACTAACAATCTTTATTGCTGGTTTGTAGTTACACGAGATCATATTCCAATAAAATGACCTATGCCACAGTAAAGGTAATTACATAGTTTAGTTTGTGAATCAGTTTTTTCTCACTCAAAAGTATCGAGTTATATTACATATTGGATTCATTTAAAACAGGGAGCAGGGCATGTGGCTGCAGAATATAAACGAGAAGAATGCTTTGTTATGTTTAAGAGATGGATATCTAATGAACCTTTATAAGCAGTTTACAACAAAAAGGACTACTTCCAACATTTCTACATATGCAAAGAATTTATGAGAATTTGAAGTTATTATATTCTTCCCTACCATTGAACTGCTCCAAGTTATTGAAGCCACAAACATCGAATAATGCCATACAAAATTCACATGTTCTAGTACTTTCGATCCCTATGAAATCAGTGATGATGCTACATTGTCAACCATATATCAATTGAACTGAAGCAGAGGTTGAGAAGATGGATATATTGAAAACCTTCATCACGCAGACTCAGTCATAGATAAATTTATATAAAAAAAATAAAATTACGTAAACCCGTGATCATTCAACTAATTAACTAGATATATTATTTGTATAATTTTTAAAATATATCTGTTATTATTTAAAGCTACCCATGGTCAAAAAAGACTAAGTGGTGCATTGATTTGAGCCTTGCCTTAACCCTATGAAGATAA
>JACEIK010001176.1:171537-185133 GCA_018107945.1 Datura stramonium
ACTGCCCTATTCGTCTTCTTTTTTTCATTTTTAATTTTCTAAGGCAGCCTTCTTTTTTTATCTTACATCTGCCCCATCCGTCTTTTTTTTTTTTTATTAAAAGAAAATCTAAAGCAACTTGCCCTTTTTTATTTTATTTCTAATAATGCAAACTACACGCAGATACAACAATTAAAATAGGCAGTACATATATGTCGCCGTTCGGACTCGAATCGAGATGCATTAAAACTGCTTCCTAAGAGCAGCGTGTCTACCAATTTCATCATAGCGGCCTGTCTTGAACTCATAATAGCCTATCAATAAGCAATCGTCGATTGAGTAAGCTATTTTAGTTAGATAATGATTCAAATGGATCAATAACAATAAAAGCTTGTTCAAATAGGAATTTGAGGTTTTAAAAATTAAAATTTCTTCTGTATCTTTCTTTATTCTAATGCAAAAGCTCTTGCAAAGTTAATAGCTTAAAAGTTGAAACACTTTGAGTTTTCTCTATCCCCATATCTATTCTCTATTATAGTATTTTTCTCTAATCTAAATATATTCCAAAATAGAAAATTCCAATCTAATTGTTGCCCTTTCAGGGCTCTAAAACCTAAATTGCTAAATCACCATTGCAAGGCAAAATCGACATCCCATTCCTTCTTCTTCGTTCATGATTCCTTTTCTAGGTAAGTAAACTAGCAAAATCAGAATCCCAAAATATATAGGGCTTTGATTTTTGGGGTTTCTTAAGAAATATTGATTTTTTTCATTGCTTACATCCGAGAAGTAAGAGGATTGACTTTAAGATTTTTAATTTTTGGTGAATAATTATTTTTCTACGATAACTCTGCTTGAAATTTAACTTTAAACTTATCACTATAAAATTTTATATCTTATCTTAAAAGCAATGGTGCACCCATCAGTCTTGAAATTCCGTCTATTGGTAATCCCCACTTATTTCTGAGACAATATCTTTTATTTAGCTTTTCTAGTATTGTTAGAGGTATGTCGAGGGGCCTTGTCTTGGTAAAACAGTTATTCATATACTTAAGAGGCTGCATAGATAGAGTAGACGAATTTAGAATGTTCATGAAGTAAACTTGACAAATATTTTCAGTTATGGAATATTTCAGTTTTGACCTATATATGAATGGAGTTCTACTTTACTTATGATAACAATCTATATCATTCTTCCGCATATGTTTAAGTTACATCATGTAGTGGTTTGCTCGAACAAATTAAGACATCAAGTGTCGCTGGTCCCGTCTAGATCCTAGAATCAGGGCGTGACATGAAATTCACCATGAAGGAGAAGCGCAAGGAGATCCTGAGTATAAGGAAGTATTGTTACTGTCGGAACTTCCAGAAGTACCGAGTGACCTAGCATCTCTTACTGAAACTGAACATGCCTCAACTGGAAATTTCTTCATTGGAGTTGATTGGAATGAAGAGGGACCTGAGGATGATGATTAGCCACTTCCCATTGTCATGTCCCCTCGAAGAAGGAATTGTTTCGAGACATGAAGGTGATGAATCCGACATTTCAAACGGGGTATCACCTCTCCTAGGCCTGCAGGTTTAGTTGTCGTAAATGGGATTGGATATGTATACTAATTGCTTCTTTATAGCACCACCATGACCTCCTTCAGTGTAACTACAAGTGCTGCATTGAAGTGGAAATCGATGGACTAGTTAGGGGATGGAAATGCGGTGAAGAAATATAAGCCCAACTTGATGAGGAATTGAGAGCTTTGCACTTCAAGGTGGAACTTGTCATTGCGAGTAACTGATTGCTGTGTTGGTTCTGTTGGGGTTTGGGCCGCAGTGGAGGAGGTGTCTTTTGGTGCTGTCATATATCGTGGACGAATTAAGAGTGAGCAGTAGAGCTCAGCAACTAAAACGGTAGAACCGACACAATGCCTACAACTATTGGGAGGCTCACCACCATTACAACTTTTGAAACATGTAAATAAACAGGACTTTGAAGCATGTGGATATTTTGGCGGGAAAACAACATTTTACTCGTGTGAATTGGGAAAAGGAATGTCAGATAGCATGGAGTCCAAGGGGAATAGTAGGAAAAAAGCTTTATTACGTAGCTTTTGCTCTGAGCAGACGATGGTATTCTGACAGCAAGTCATTTTGGCCAACTTAAAGAAGAAAAATAAACCATTTGCCTGTGCCCTTCACATTCGAGTTGAAACAGGGCAGAGAGTATGCGCATCACGTACGTCTCCATCTGAAGCTGACAAAAGAAACCTCCGTTTAACCTGTCACTACACAATAATACTAGTCAAATGCTTCTATTAGTCTTTTTAATCTTCAACGCAAAAGACAACAAGATCTTAAATCTTAACCTTAGGTCCACAAAACAAAGCACCTGAAATAAGGAAATTTTGTTGGTGCGAATCTATCCTCTGCTGTTGGATGGAATGACAGGTGAACTGTAATTGTACAAAGAAACTAGATGCATTAGGCTTTGTCGCATAGATTAAAACTTAGTAGTTACTTCAGTATTAGCTGTCTAAGTCCACACAATTTTACCATCTGCGCCTGTACATAGAGCAAGCTTATACAGGAATAGCTGCTCAAAGAATCTCATAGCCTCAAATATCAAGGTTACACATGAATCATGAATGGTTACAGTTTTACAATCAACTAGTACACTAGTGCAATTAGAGAGAGGAACAGCTAAAGCCCTAAATGTGCCTGGGCATCACTTAACCTCATGAAACATGTAATATCATGCAGCTACATGCCTCCTGCCTGCAGTATTTGGAAACCTACACCTCTGAGAACCTCATGATGAATATTTTGGGTACAGGTTGTCAATCAATACAGGTTACAGATCCAGTCGCTAAATAGTTCAGGACAAGAATAGGCATGTGTAAATGAATGTGAAGAGGTAACACACTGGAGCAAACAACGGCGGTTACCACTCCTCAAGCTTAACATAACATTAAATTTATCGGCCTCTTAAAGCAGCAAATCGGGCAGCCAAATCATCATAATCTGGTAGCTTGGGATGCACATGACATGCCTGGTTGTCTGGCTGAAATGAATTGGCACGAGCAAATACCTTTGTTGCCTTTGATGGAGCAGCCTGCTCATGTGGGAGGGAAATAGATCTTTTGGGGAAAGGAACCATATCTGATTCCATTTCATCCTGATCTCTATTGGTTTGATTATTTGAGAATTCACCAGTATCAGGAGTAGTCAGATGTGAAAGATCAGCTTGTGGCTTTTTTCTCAGGTTTTCCGCATCACATTTTGATGGTCTTTTACTGTAATGGAGCAATAGTTTATCTATCATTATTTCCTCTTCATCTTTTTGATGGCGTTCATCCTCAAACAAAATCCGCAAGCCTTTCCTTGAATGTTCCCTTCGCCGGCTACTTGAGCATTTCTTGACCGCTCTGGCATCTTCAGACTTCCCCTCTTCGCCGTGATTTGTTGCTGATTTATGGTGCTTTCTCCTAACAGATCTTGGTTTGGCCAAGATCACATCCTTGTGAGAGAATTCTTCATCATGACCATGACTATTTGTTCTAGTGGGTTTAATAGATTGAGCCTCATGATCAGGAAGGTCTGGTTCTTTATTGATCTTAATTGTTTCAACTCTATTGCATGGAGAGGAACTTCTGAAATGGCCATCAAATTCAGAAGCAGACTGCTTAGAACCTTTACAGGCTCTTTCTTTGCTATCGTTTGGCTTTACATAAGGAGGAGGGATGGCTTTCTCTTTGGACTTAATGTATGGTGGAGGGAGAACAAAGTTAGCATAGGATGTCATTAACCTATTTCCATCTTCCTGCTGAACCATTCTTGTTGAGTTAACAGTATTCTTTTCAATGGCTGTGCTCCAAGCAGAAGAGACATCTTCATTTTTGAAAGGGAGTCCCCTACTAGTACTCTCTGATCCTGCACAAGATAGAAGGTCTTCCTGTGCTCTTCCCGTGAGAATTTGACCATGATTTTCATTGTGTCTAGTGAATTTATTATCAAAACCTTCTAGCCTCCCTCCATGTGATGAGCTACCTGATTTTGCTATCCCTATTGAATTATCATCTTTCTCCAGGATTTCTTTGTTTCTTATCCTTATCTGTTCCTCCTTGTCAAACAAGATATCATGTTTTCGCCCCTTTGAATAGCTTGCTTCCTGCTTTGTAAGATGTTTATTTCCATCCTTGCTTGATTCTTTCCTTTCATAGGAATGAAGATCCTGCTGCTCTTTCTTAAAGACAATACCTCTGCCATTCTGTATATTATGTTGATCATTCAATCCCTTGTGCCTTTCACCAAGTGCAATATCAAGGTTATCAGCTTTTGAACCACCATCCTTGCCATTTGGTAGAATGTCGTTGCCAGCGGAAGCATGTGAAGGTCCACTCCTGTTTGGTTGGGCCTGCAATAATTAAGCCATAGACAATGGTCAAACTTCACTTGTATCTATAGTAGGGGAAAAGTTATGTTTCCTTTCCCCAGATAGTTGCTGATGAAAGAAGATGAAGGATGACCATTCATTTGGAGGCAAATACTAACAACATTTTCACCTTCTAGCAGCCGAAGAAAATTTCAGTTTTGAACTAAAATTATGTACCTGTGCAAGTGCCATCCTCTTTTGAAATCCCATGGAGTCCCACCTTATGGAAAATTCTACCGCTATATCTTGCAACAGCTGAATTCTCTTCTCCACTGCAGGGGGCCTTGAAGATAATTTCTCAACAAACTAATAGCACTGAAGGAAGTCAGATATGAAAGAGAGATTAAAAAAAAAGATGTGCATGACTTAGTATAATAAGCAAATCACCTTCTGGTTAACAAAACATTCTAAAGAGTTCCCGTATCTCTCCTGAAATAAATCCCTTAGCTCTCGTAATTCTGGCAAATCGGAGAATCTTGCTGCAGCAAACATCAACGATGCAACAGCTTCTCTGCAATTCTCAGGACAGTCCCTGGATATAGACAGTAGGCGTCAATTATTATCCAAGCTCTTACCATCATAGTTGGGAAACAATGCTTTTGTTAAGTGTCCTACATCAGTCGAGGGAAAGGATTGTTGTCCCGTTACATGATCTTGGCATTCTCACCTCATGAGCTAACTTTTGCGGTTGATAATGATAGCATTCTAGGAAGATCAACTCTATTCAAGGACAAGGATGAAGTTTTGGAATCTCCAAGAAGGCTATTAACAAGATCTCAAGCTAAAGAGTTGCAAAACTAGGTCATTGGACTTCAAATGCAAATAAGGAAACTGTTGGTTTTGGAGGAAGAGCTTGAGGCTAAAGGATATGAATTGGCTAGGTGTTATATTTATTTTATGGACCAAATTCAAGTCTAAGAATAGGTGGATAGGTGTCCAAGAATCAGCCTTTGAAGGAAATCCAAATCAGTCCACTTCTGAACCCAATTTAGGCTCCTAAAAGGTGCCAAAACTTGCAGTCCGAAAAGGTCTACATGGAGCCAAATTTTTAGGCATTAAAATGGGCTTCCTTGCTCCCCAAGAAGGTCCAAGTAGGCGTGCAAGATGATTAGGGGAGTGGTTTCTAAGTTACTAGCAACTTGTCTTCAAGATTCCAAGATTTTTGTTAATTTTAGAGACTTGGTCAAAATTTCCTAATTTTTTATCCTAGTTAGTTATGGACAATTTACATGCTTTCCTAGTTTACTAGTCAAAGTTTTCTTAGTCCTTTTTAGCAGTTATTTAGTTTACTAGACAAAGTTCCCTTGTTTCTTTTGCTAGTTAGGTTTAATTACTTTTCTTTTTCCTGAAGGCTTCTTGGTTTTACTACTACTCTTTTTCCCAGAGGACTTTGGTTTTAATACTACTCTTTTTCCTTGAGGACTTTTTCTCCAAAGTAGTATAGGATTTGTTATTTTATGTTGTCACCTATGTACTGGAGAACACGACTATGCCAGAAGTAAGTACCGAATAAAGTAAATCAATACAAGAATTTTTTGTGGAAAACTCCTCTCCCAGGAACAAAAAACCACGACCTAACTCATAGAATTTCCCTTTTAAATTACCACTAAATTTGAGTTACAGTTTTAAGTTACAACTAGTCAAGGAGCTATCCACTATAGCACCTATCCCCCTCTACAGTTATTCTAATTACTTCTTCCAAGACTCTGCCCAATCAAAAAAGCTCTTACAACTCAAAACAACCTTAATATAATCACTAAGAATGTAAAGGTTTACAATTTAAAGCTCAACAAATCTAACTAGACAATAAAAATTATTATGAATAACACCTAATAGGAACAGGTTCTTCTGATTGTTGTCAGTTGATTCTCCCATGTGAACTCTTCTTTGTGTACTCTCTTCTCTCTCTAGGGTCGTTTGGTAGGATATATTAGAGAAAATAATGCATGTATTAGTTTTGGTATTACTAATCTCTTGTTTGGAACAATTTTTCAATCTATATATAATTAATACAAATATTAGTTATGCACCCTATTTGGTATCATCCTATATATAATTATACATACCAAACCATGGTATTAGCAATACAAAGATTTTTAATACATATATAAGCATGGTTAACGACAATTGTCTTGGAAGTATACAAAACTAAAGAATGTGGAGTGTATTTTTGAAAACAAACAATTTTATTAGAAATTATGTCATGCATATTACTTTTAATACACTAAACCAAACAGTGGATAAGAAATAATGCTAGCATAACTAATCCCAACTTAACTAATTTTTGCATTACTAATCCCAACATTACTAATATACGTTATTCAACACTATTCTTGTACACCCTACCAAACGACCCGTGTGTGTGGATTTCTGGATGTCTTCAATAGCATCAATTTGACACTTTATATAGAAGTAGAGTAGCCGCTTCTTATTCTCCCAATTCAACAAGGATTAGTTCAAGAATCCAAGATTCTAATTCAAGTTTGACTTGGTTCTTCCTTCACGCATTGGCTACTATTTTGCTCTCTAATTCCAAAGTTTTTTCCGTGTATCCAAATATGTAATGTTTCTATATTCTTTCTTGTTCCTTGCTTCATTGGATTAGCCATAATCTGGAATTCTACGCACTTGAAATCTGCTTTGCCTTGATCAATAGTCTTCTTCCAATCTATTGTCAAAGACCTGGTCCTTCACTCCTTGCAGTGTACTTGTGATAGCATCTATTGTAGTAGACATATTAAGGAACTTCTTCAGTAGTTCTTTGTCATAATCGCTACCAGCCCGTATTTGAGACATGTATGATATCTAGTTCTTGCATGTGTTTTTTATGTTTTGTTAATCATCAAATTGTTAGTCTAGCACATAGCTCTCTCTAGCTCGTGTAGCTCTTAGCTCAACATTTTCCCCATTTTTGATGATAAACATAACTGAATAAATGTAGTCGCAAGTGAACTCAGGTGCAATCTTCCCATTGAAAACCACCTTCATGTCGATTATCATGACTTAGTAAGATATGTGCTCTTACCTAAGTGTTTCATGGGACTAACCTTCCACGCACCGCAACTAGGGGTCGGCACATAGCTCTCTAGCTCGTAGCTCTTAGCTCAACATTTTCCCCATTTTTGATGATAAATATAATCAATAAATGTAGTCGCAAGTGAACTCAGTGCAATCTTCCCATTGAAAACCACCTTCATGTCGATTATCATGACTCCCAAGAAGATATGTGCTCTACCTAAGTGTTTCATGTGACTAACCTTCCACGCACTCTAACCAGGTGGGCATAAAATTAAAAACTAAAAAAATCCGAACCGAACCGAACTAATTCGGGTTTTTCTGGGCTGTTTTTCGGTTTGGGTATTCTTTTGGTTTTTCGGGTTAACCGAAATTTTACATATTTAAAAAAATTATAACTTAATTTCAAAAAATAAATCCAACCTAAATCTCAAAGCCCATTTAGAAATTATTTATATAATTGATACAATTGCTGCTTTACAAATAACAAGTTTTATACTAGCTTTTAGCATGTTAAGAACTTACTATTATTAATATTGGAAAGAAAAATGAAATATATAATATTTATTTAACAAGAAATTAGGGACCATAGATTATTGAAATCTTTTAAAAGACCCTTTAACTTTTTATTGGTTTTGTTATAAGGATATTAAGCATATGAGAAAATTTATTATCAAAAATTCAAATGTTACGTATGTACTACTAATGTAAATCAACATCCTGCTATTTTCTTTATTTAAAAGTTAAAATTTAATTTTTAATATGTCTATTAACTTTTCTATTTTTTTAATAATCAATAATTTATTTTGAATTTAAAAAGATAAACAACTCATTTTTAATTTGTAAAAGTAGCTCATTTTGTAAGTTAAAATATAACCCATTAATTAGGTCCATAACCGAAAACCAAATTAGAAACACCGAACCGAACCGAACCAAATTTGAAAAATCGAACCGAACCGAATTAGTTTGGTTCTGGTGTTCGGCACACTACATGAAAATCGAAAACCAAAAACCGAACCGAAATTTAAAAAACCAAAACCGAAAACCGAATGCCCACCCCTAACCGCAACCCAAAGAGGTGGCTAGGTTATGTAAATCTGATCAATTCCATATGCTTCGTACAAGGATCAAGTTCAATCATACTCGTACAAAGACCTAGTTCCAGTGCGCTTGTCTCCTATATGAGTAATCCAGAATCGTGCCTCTTTCTTCATTAATGATCATCAAATTTATTCAAGCTATACATTCAAATCAAATAATCACTTCAAATTCCCCCTTTTGGCATCAAAAAGCAATAGGTCTAGTAGATGCGTAGTATAACAATATCAAACTCATGGCCGCCTTCGGCTACACTCAACATGACCACAACACCGTGGTTTGAATGAAAATGAGGATTTTATCCATCTTGAGAACTCATCAAAGCCAAGCACAATAGATAATCGTATGTTTGGCAACACTTGTGTGAAAAAGAATAGTATTGGTTTTGGCTTCGAAGGCGCTAAGAACCAAGTTCACTTTGCTAAAGAAAGGAAGGTTTTAAATGTGCCCTAAGAAAATCACAAAGTGAAGCCGTATTATTCTTCAATTTCTTCTTTCTTTTCTTCAATCACTAATCGAATGATAATCAATTGGTTATCTCCCTTGATTCTGCATTCTTTTCCCCGATGAAACACCAATAGTTAGGTTCTTCTCATCACTTCCTTGCTTCATTTATCCACATAAGTTTTGATGTACTAATACCCAAGTGGACTCGAGTTCTTTATCGCCTACTTTATCTTTCTGCTGCTCTTCATCAACGCTTGTGATTGGATTTGTAAATGCCAAAACCAATCCAATTTGATTTTCTTACTCAATAGTCCTTACAATTTATACTCATCAACTCCCATCGGTATCTTGTCCTTGCGATACCTGAGCTCTCTTCTTCTTCATAGTTCACCTTCTTCCCCCTGCATCATTGCCTCTCTGCCTGTTGATCTTTTGAACACATAAGTTTAGGGCTTTTGGGAATTTTGGAATTTAAAAGGAAGAGAATTGACAATATGTTTGGTGTACTCAGAATTGCTCGAAATAAATAGGGAAGGATTTTGAGAGGTCAATCTTTGCAGGGATGAACATGTAATCAATCTTTTGGGTGACTGGCTTTACAGTTGATATATGTGATTCTGGTAAGCTTGATATCAAGAAGTGGCTTAGGAACCTGGTCTGATGGTATAGTAGTGTAGACAAGCTTAAGCAACTATTTATTTAGATCGGAGATGCATACTTGACTTGTCACAGGAACCAGGTTCTTTTGACTTGTTTTTCTCATCATGGCTGAATGTTCTCAAGAGTAGGGATAACATCATTAGCCATCATCTAGTCTCCTTGACCATGTCATGTGTGCATACTAATTAAGGTATAAGACTGAGATATTTGTCTCACTTTTATCCACTATCACTATGACTAAACTAAGCCAATCATCGAGGGAATCACGAGAGTACTTGATTTCTCCTTGATCAAATCAAGCTCCAAGCATTTCCTTTCTCAAAAGTTGTGGTAAGCATTCTTCTTGATCATCTTTAAAGGGAAATGGTCTTTCATTGCTTCTTGTTGTCTTTACCCAATTCCCCCTATTGATTGTTCTTCATGCCCCAGCTTTTAGACAACCAGATTCTTTGTATGATTTCTTCTTTGTTCACTTGATATCTCATAAACTTCTTTGCTCTTCATCAACGCTTGTGATTGGATTTGTAAATGCCAAAACCAATCCAATTTGATTTTCTTACTCAATAGTCCTTACAATTTATACTCATCAACTCCCATCGGTATCTTGTCCTTGCGATACCTGAGCTCTCTTCTTCTTCATAGTTCACCTTCTTCCCCCTGCATCATTGCCTCTCTGCCTGTTGATCTTTTGAACACATAAGTTTAGGGCTTTTGGGAATTTTGGAATTTAAAAGGAAGAGAATTGACAATATGTTTGGTGTACTCAGAATTGCTCGAAATAAATAGGGAAGGATTTTGAGAGGTCAATCTTTGCAGGGATGAACATGTAATCAATCTTTTGGGTGACTGGCTTTACAGTTGATATATGTGATTCTGGTAAGCTTGATATCAAGAAGTGGCTTAGGAACCTGGTCTGATGGTATAGTAGTGTAGACAAGCTTAAGCAACTATTTATTTAGATCGGAGATGCATACTTGACTTGTCACAGGAACCAGGTTCTTTTGACTTGTTTTTCTCATCATGGCTGAATGTTCTCAAGAGTAGGGATAACATCATTAGCCATCATCTAGTCTCCTTGACCATGTCATGTGTGCATACTAATTAAGGTATAAGACTGAGATATTTGTCTCACTTTTATCCACTATCACTATGACTAAACTAAGCCAATCATCGAGGGAATCACGAGAGTACTTGATTTCTCCTTGATCAAATCAAGCTCCAAGCATTTCCTTTCTCAAAAGTTGTGGTAAGCATTCTTCTTGATCATCTTTAAAGGGAAATGGTCTTTCATTGCTTCTTGTTGTCTTTACCCAATTCCCCCTATTGATTGTTCTTCATGCCCCAGCTTTTAGACAACCAGATTCTTTGTATGATTTCTTCTTTGTTCACTTGATATCTCATAAACTTCTTGATTTGATCTTTTTCATACATCAGTATTTGGCCTATCTTCCTATCATCAACATCCTTTTGCTAGCTCCTTTTCTTCCCTAGCAACTCAGATTTATTGAAGATCATATTGACACTTCCTTCTTGTCTTCATAGAATCTAAGTCTGCACTTTATAAATCAGCTAGAGGCATGTATGTTCTAGTCCATTGAGCCAAATTTTAACTTAGTTTTGTGAACTCAAGAGACTCAATGATTGATTCTTCATATGAGCCATGATGTCTGCATGTACTTGTGCCTTTTTCATCAAAGAAACAGATTCCTAGCTCTGCAACAGCGCAGAACCTGCCTTCTATCATCATGTATATGTGGCACACTTCTGCAATTGGTCTTTGTCTCTTCAGATATTCATAATTCACCTGCACTCCCTCTTAATAGGTTGTTGGTAGGAGGATTTTTCTCTTTCCTTTTTCATGTGTCAAGTCCTTTTCCCATGCCCTTACTTCCCCCTACTTTAGCCTTTCTTCTCAAATCAAAGATGAGTCTTAGGAACCCAAACCAACTTAGGTCCTTTTATGCGAGAACAAGAATGCCTTCTTGATTGTCTTGGCTGATGTGAGGAACCAGGTTCTTCCTGCGTCCCTTTCTTAACATAATGTTTGGTTCTCTGAATTGACTTGACTCTAGCCTTGCATGTATCCTCCAAATGTCGACTGTCTCCACGACGAAAACATAGGCAATTGGAATACCTCTTTGTATCCTAAACCTTGTCTACCATTGTTGTGATTCTCATGCAAGTATATCAACATTCTTGAAGATCTGATCCATTGAGGTGCTCTTTTTAGCTCATTCCTAGCCTTCTTCGACTCTTCTTGAAGCACCTTGCTTCTTTCATGCTCATCTTAGAGATCTGTCTTGACACCCCTTATCATATTCTCAAGGTTCTCTTCAAGGCCATTAGCATGATCTTTTCCTTTAGAAGGTGCAGCTAGAAGTTTCTCAATCTCCAGCCTAGCTTTTTCATTCTTTAGTAGTGTGAGAACTTGATTCTTGAGAGCAGGGTTTAGGAAAGCGCATGCTTCGTCGCTTTAAGCGCGAAGCGACACAAATCCGTTGCAGCCCAGTCGAAGTGACCTCAGGTAGAAGAAGCGTACGCTTCTATGGCGGAAGCAAGAAGCGGCTCGAAGCGTGAAGCTACTCGAAGCGGTCGCTTCTTGTTTTCTGGACTTCTAAAAGTCCTGTTTTAAATTTTAAAAAAAAATTTAACTATCAGTCCTGGACATTTCAAATCGCAAGTCTAGGGTTTTTTTTTCACATGGGTTGCAGCATATTCTCCTGCTTCTTCACATCGCTGCTTCAGGTACATTAATTTTTTTTTTCTTTCTTCTTCTTCTCCTTTCTTCTTCAGGCTTCTTCTTGCTTCTTCTTTCTTCTTCGTCTCCTGCTTCAGGCTTCTTCTTTCTTCTTCTTCAGGCTAGGTTTTTCGCAGGTTTTTTTCTTCTTCTTTCTTCTTCTTCTTCTTCTCTTTTCTGCTCGATTCAGCGGTTTTGCACTTTTGCTTCTGCTCTGCTTTGCTGCTGCCAGTTTTCAGCAAGCCTTAAAACAGAGCAGCAGCTACAGTTATGCACTAATGCTGAATTATCTTCTAATTTAATACTCTGTTTGTTGCTGCTCTGTTTTGCTGAGTCACTAACTGGTGATTGCTCTGTATTGTTGAATACTGACTGCTCTAAGCCTCTAATATTGATAGATTTTTTTAAAATCCTAACAGCTATTAAAAATGGGTGACCCGACCCGGCTTAGAAATATGGGAGAAAAATAAGTGAGACCAATAGGACAGCAGTTATATGTGTGTTTTGTGACAAGATAACTGAAGGCGGTATCTTTCGTCACAAACAACATATTATTGGTACTTCTAGGGACGTCTCACGGTGTACAAAATGCCCAGAGGCTGTGACGGAAGAAATAAAAAAATATGTCGAAGAAAAAAAAGATCTAAAACGTCAAATGTTACATCAACCAAATGTGACTAATCTTGATGATGATGATGAAGAAATGGAAGAAGGTGAAGCTGCTGACTTGTCACTTCCTTCAAAATCACAAAAACATTCACATAGTACATTTGCATCAGTTTCTTCAAGTTATGGATCAACCGGTAGGAAAGGTCCTTTAGATTGTTACTTTCCATAGAAGTTCGGAGATGCTGCAGGGAAAAATGATAAAAAAACTTGCATGATACCGCTAAGGCGATTTTGAGGGATCGTGCAATTGCGGCCTTTCAACGGTGGATGTATGATGCAGCGCTCCCCTTTAATTGTGTCAATTATATGGACACTTTTGGAGCCTTTATTGAGGTCGTAGGCCAATGTGGTCCTGGAATGAAGCCTCCCACTTATCATGAAGTTAGTGTCATCTATCTAAATAAAGAAGTGGAAGAGACCAAAAATACTGTGGAGGATCATCGAATAGAATGGAACAAGTTATGAATGTTCCATTATGATGGATAAGTGGACGGCAAGAACCGGAAAAATAATCATCAATGTGTTAGTGAACTCTCCAAAAGGAAGCCTATTTCTTGAATCCATT
>JACEIK010001176.1:233539-246903 GCA_018107945.1 Datura stramonium
TAACTAAAAATCACATGAGAATGTACACATAACGATCGATAAACAAGACGAAATGAAGCATTTGCGTATCACTTGGGCATGCAATTCTGCCCAAGATCAAGGACCACTGAGCAGAAGTTTAAAAATGTTTTCGTGTCATCTCATCTCCTATACTAACAATGTTTCCACAGGTACAATGGCTCCGAGGGGTACACCGAAGAAAGGTTCGGCTAAGAAACATGTGCCGGAAAGAAGTCAACCATCATACTGCACACTTCGGGATGAGCCGTCATCCTCCGAACAGTCAAGTGGCTCTGAGGAGGAATATGAAGTATCAGAGGAGCAGTTAGTGCGGAGATCAACCAGGGCTAGGGCTCCACGAAATTCAAATTCGACAGCCCTGGTCAATTCTCCTACTCCACTGGTGAGGGATCCACCCAACCACACTGATGATAATGCCAGGGCTACAGCTGCACTTGCTCCCGAGGCCCCCACAGCTGGGCATAACATAGAGATAGTTGACGAGTCACATGCTCAGCGAGGGGACTCTGATGATTAATTGACCGAGACCTCGAACACATCAAACGATCAACCAAGGGACGTGCGAAGATGGTGTGTTCATGGTATGAGGCCCATTTACAACAGAGATATTGCTTCTAACGATAAAGGAAATCCAAAGAGAAGCATATACGAGGAGCCGAGGCTGGTCACTACGGGGTTGAAGGACCTTCCAGAGCTGCAAGCTATATTCAACAAGTATAGGTTCGGTGGTTGACCGAGCCATCAGGAAGTTACATCCCATGCCTAGTAAGAGAATTCTATGCAGCCTACGCAGCCACACTACATCGTTTGGCATTAGGGGGCCAAGATTGGAAGAAGAGGCCCACCTTAACTCAAGTATTGGTTCGAGGGACTCTGGTGGATATATCTGAGAGGACGATCTCCAGGCTACTGTATGTGCCAGATTATGATGCCCCGATGAACACAGCTGAGTTCGACCACAGGCTATACGAGCTAAAGAAAGTTAAGACTAAGAAGCTGAATAGTGAGGAGTGCATCAAACAATATACTTGGCTATCTCAGATCATTGCTATAAAAGGTCCGTTGGTTGAATGGTTACATGGTATTGACTCTCAGATCAAGAAGGCCACTCTAAATTTTCAAGCTAAGTTTTAGTGGACACCGGTGCGGCACAGACTGGTACCAACTAGCAATGATAACATTCTCACACCTGACATAGCATAATTGGTAGCCAGCATTATGGAGGGATACACCATCAATTTCCCACGGTACATTGCTGAAGAGATTAGAGAGCGGGCCATAAATGACGGTACTATGATTCCCTTCCCATGTTTGATTGATAGACTCTGTCAGGAGTCAAAAGTGCTGGAATTGCCATCAGTTGACCAGAGGATAGTGGTTCAAAAGATTATGGATATTGGTTTGATCAGAGATGAGACAAATCCAATCTCGAGGGCGAGGAGTCAGTCTGCCACATCCGCTGGAGGGACCATACTAGTAGAGGCATTTGGCAGTGGTATGCAAACTGATGCTGCACAGTTCACTGAGTTGGTGACTGAGCCTATTGAGGGTAGAGACACAGGTAGCCAGCCTGAGGCTACAGATGCAGCGGACACCTCCACACCTGCTGATGTTCCCGAGTCATCATCGCAGCAGCACCTAGATCACTAGTTTCTCTGCCACAAGCCACTATAGCCGGTCTAGTTATGATTTCTCAGGAGTATTTGGTTGATATGGCTAGGTGGCTAGATAAGGTCGAAAAGCAGTAGGAACACACGACTCTACAGGTTAAAGTTCTGATGGAGCAGGTAAAGCCTTGAGTGTCGAAGGAGTTAGAGGCACTATCCAGTTCTGTGCATGGACGGTTGGACGTTTTCGAGAGAAGAATGGATGAGCGCCTTGCGCAGTTATAGGCGCCTGAACTGGCAAAATGGTATGCAGAGCTAGGATCGCTCAGATCTAAGGTGCGGGATTTGGCCTCACGACAGGTAGCTGCAGTACCTCCGCCGGTGCTTCCGATGATAAATGATGAATTTGAAGAAGAGCTACCGCCGGTTTTTGATTTTATTATTGAGGAGACAGTGGCACATGATAAGGGAAAGAGGCATCGTGAGGAGGCAAGCTTTGAAGATGATGCTTCTCTGCTCTGTCAGCAAAAATGAGAGCGGAGTGAGATGGAGAAAGCGCTGCATGTATCGAGAGAGAAGGCTCGACAGAGAGCCGAGACTGAGGCAGCGAGAGCTCGTGGAGAAGGGACGTGCTCTGTTGGATTTGAAAATGCACCGGGTAAAGCTGGTAATGTTAGAGATAACATTGGAGGAGTATCTACACCCGCCATTGACCAGGTAGCTGATACCTAGGTCGCACAAGTATGTTCCCTATTTCCCTAGTTTTGTCTGATATATATATATGCGTCGAGGACGACGCATGCTTTTCTTGATGGAGGTGGGGAGGGATACCTGTGCATGTCTTTTACTGAACATAACCCGAGGGTTTTTCTTGATGGATATCTTTTCCCTCGGGTGTTCCTTATCTAGTAGAACTGATATGTTTAGGGTTTTATATTTTTTGTGTTTGTTTGTGTCAGTCGGAAGAAAGTTAGGTGAAATTAAGGCAATCAAGAGCTTAAATTGTTGATTTTTGTTGAACTGAGAATTTGATACCCCTCCTAATTTTTTTTTATGCGTATGCTAAAGTAGATAAGTATGACCTTAGTGAATGTTTGCATGGCATTGAAACTGTAAACATGTTTACTATTGTATGGCTGTACCTGAACTAGCAGTTAGTAGAAGTGATGATGTTGACCTGTGCTATGTTTGAGTGAGATTTAATAGCTAAATTCGATTGTGTGTGTCAATCTAGAACTTTCATGGTCAGTCGTACCGAGATAGAGGATAGGAAACTAGGAAAGGGTCATAGGACATTTTTGATTTATGAGCCCACTTTAGCGTTAAAAGACCTACCAAAAGAGAATAAAAATCCCTTGATCCAAATGTTTGAGCTTGAATCGACCTTTCTTTTTGTTTACACAAATTCACCTTCCTACTTTTATTAAGAATGAACCTGTTTTGGCCCTGGTCCCTCCTTGGATATTGTGAATCTCAACTCAGGCAAATGACCTAAGTTGAGGGTGGCTATTATAG
This sequence comes from Datura stramonium, assembly GCA_018107945.1. NCBI lineage: Eukaryota > Viridiplantae > Streptophyta > Magnoliopsida > Solanales > Solanaceae > Datura > Datura stramonium. The sequence continues at coordinate 236,683 of JACEIK010001176.1, forward strand.
GGGTGATTAAGAAGAGTCGGGTGGAATGAAAATTGGGTAATGAAAAAGGAAAGAGCGGATGCGATATGCATAATGAAAAGAAAGAAATATAAAAATAAAAAGATTTGTTGTCAAAGCGCAAGAAAAGAAAAGAAAAATGTGACATCAATGATTTGAATAAAGAGAAACAACATCCGTAGTTGCAAATGCAAATAAAAGAAGAAGCAAGTAAAGGATAAAGGGGAGAAAATAGGGAAAAAAGGTGAAAAGTGGAGTCAAGACATGCATAGTTCCAAGGAGGGTTAATCTACTAATTCCATATGTACCATACCCGAGACCAAGCCTACATTACAAGCCTAGAAAGTCCTATAGTGATCCTGGTTACTTGTCTGAAAATTGAGGTATTGAAAGTAAAGGAAAGCCTATGGTATTGCATGCACGCAGTTAGAATTTCTTTGTGAGAGTGAGTGAATCTTACCTAGTCCCAAGAGAAATATATCGAATTAATCATATACACATGTGTGAGGATGGGACTTCTTTGTGGTGAGAGCGTTTGATTAACAAAATCGTCTGCAAATGGTCTGGGTCAGTGTTATAGATATATATGCGTGGTTGCAAGTGACAGTATTTTGANGTTTTGACTCCTATGTGTCATGGTTGGAAATTTTACATATGCATTGTGATTTGAGTTGATATGATGAAGGAGGGGTTAGAAAACTTTGATTTGATAAATAAATGTGACTGCCGTAAGTTTCCTAGAGTTCTTTCGATTGAAGCATCGAAGTAGTTTAGTTTAGTTTATTTTATTTATTTTTCGCCTAGGACATGCAAAAGTTCTAAGTTGAGGGTGTTGATGTGCCATGATTTTATGACACTTTCGACGCTTAAAACCAAGAAACCATGCATATTCCAGGTATGTTTTTATAGGTATAATGTGTTTTGTATTTAATGTTGCAGGAAAACAGGTTTGGAAGTGAACTAGGAAAATTAATGCTTAAAACAACTGAACAAGTGACTGCCAGACACTTCACGACTTGTTCCTGAAGTCGTGGGCAAAGGTTGAATTTTGAAGATGCACAAACACTGTACCTGACGGGATGAGGGAATGACTCGTTGCATCAGGTAACGAGTCGTGAAGTCAGTCATGAAGACTGGGAAAGGAATTAGTGAAGAAGTAGCCAGTGAAGTTGTGGACAACGTAACGATTCGTTGTCTGATCAAACGACTCATTGGGAGACCACTGGAGCCACTCGTAGGGTGCACTGGAAATCTGAGGAGGTTGGACCACAAGAGGCCTAACGAATCATGCCCAGGCACAATGAGTCATTAGGTGACCTGTTGCCATAACTGGGTTGGATGTTGAGGATGGCTGATTTTGGCAAGGCACGACTCGTCAAAGGTCCTAACGAATCGTTACCAAGCCCGTGAGCACTGACGACCTGGTTTCTAGATTTAGTTAGGAAAAGGTTTTCTTAGAACTATAAATACATTGTTTAAGTTTATTTTCGATGTATAGTTTATAATTACTATTTTTCTCATAGGATTTTGGTGTTGTACGATTCTTCTTGGGACAAAAAACAAGTTTTACAATTTTGTTCTTGAATTTGAGGATCAAAAGCAACATTGGAATTTATTCATCAAGTTTGGAGTTTTATTCAATTTACTTGGTTTTATTCTACGATAATTTGTAAGTTGCAATTATGATTTATTCAATATTTTGTGATTGATTATTCAAACATGTGTAACTAAACCCATAACTAGGGTTGTGGGAACCAAGATGAATTAACACATATAGGTGAAACACATAGTGATTCTTGAACGGGGTTTAATGCATGTATTATTTTTCCCTTCACTTTAATTGATTCTTGACGGTTGCAAACGTTAGGACTTGCCTTATTCTTACTTACCGTACCATGGAGGTAGTGAATAGGATAAAGGGATTTACAACGGAGATTTGAGGCTATCAACCCTCATCTAATAGCTTGAACTTGTCCAGGGATAGCTAATCCGATATTAAGGGTAAGGTTTAATTAAGCATACACCCGTTTTCGGACAAAGTTGCGTGGTGATAATCATTTAGATAGAGGACCAACCATTTAGGTGAACATAACTTACCGATATTGCATGTTAAACACCGGAATAGATCACTAGTGTAAAATTCTTGTGGTTATGAATTCTTGGGGAAAACAATCCTTATCAAGTCGTTAATTGAATACAGCCCGACTTTGACTTAAGCATTTAGTATTCTTTACTCATATTTATTAGTTTATTTCTTTCCCCCCTTAGGAAATAAGCAACCCGATAGTAACAGCTATTCGCATTAACTCAAGTTCTTTCCATATTTCCTGTGGGATCGACCTTAACCTCTAGTTGGGTTCTATATTTGACATCGACCGCTTTATATCTCAATTGCGAGGTGTAATTTGCCGACATCAAATGGGAGGTGCGGCGCACCCCTATGGACACCGCCTCCCCTATAAATATGTGTTAAGTGAAATTTTAATCAATTAAACATTTCCCAATTATCAGAACTCGACCTCACGAAGGGTTCTCTCTATTTTTCATCTGTTTCTTGCTGACTTACGCTGATAAACTCCATTCAAACATAAATTCATCTTTGGATAATGAGTTTTAGGCCTATAAGGAACGGCCCTACGGAGTTATTTCTTGAAAATTCGCTCGGAGTACCAAAACTCCGCCGAGTAAAAGTCATAAAAATCACTTCTAATTGAATCCTAAGTGGCTACAAGTAATAGGTAAGCATTTTTACCTTCTAGACTCTCGAGAATTTGTGAGTTTTCGGCTGAATTAAATGAAGTTGAATTGTAGTCAATGTTCTTTGAAAGATATCATTATTAGTCATTTCTATTATTGAAAATAACCTTATTCTCTCAGCGTAAGGGCTACAATTTTGTGGAGTCACCGGCTTCAGGATGGAACTATTTGGGTAAACAAAAATCGGCATTTGAGGTATGTTAAGACTTATCTCTTCAGCAAGTTATTCTCGTCGTACAACCTATGCCCTCGAAAGTAGATAATGATCTTATATGTTGTGATTAGCTACGTCTAATAGATAATGAATATGTACATTGTGGTTAGCTGCTATAAGACGTATTGAGATTATACCATATTATCCCTCGTCGGGAAAGGGTATGCTAAGTGTAACTAATGCTGGGTGCACCAGAGAAGTCCCCCATTCACCTGTTTACCATTTAGAGGTATAGTGATTTTTTTTGTCATTCCAAGGTCTTAGAAGTTTATGGTTAGTTGTTGGGCCTAACTTGGTAAGTTGGATAGCATAACACGTAGTAGGGCAATATAACTTTCCGTTTGACGCCTATATTGTCAGTAAAGCTCGCCAAGAGGCCGTTGGCGTACCTTGATGCCTCCAGGGACAGAATATTGATAGGATGGTCTTATCTTCGAGTCGATGACACCAGGGTTGCCTTATGAACTGAGTAATAGCCTGCTATATGATTGGCCACTGTCAGTTTAGCTTCAGCTGAAGTACTGCTTGTTGTATAGGTCACTCAGGCAAATACCCTAGTCATTAGAAGTCTAATAGACTAGCTGATACTCTAAGGAAAGGAACCTTTTTAGTAAGTTAGACGTGGGGCCAACACCCCCGGCTACTTTTATAGAGGCCTACGTGCATGTTGCTGCGAAGGGCTAAATCTAGATATAAGTGCCTACGAGACTAGAAATCGCCCTGAGGGGCTATATGAAACCTGGAAACACCAAGTTAATGTCTCAGGGACTAGAAACATAGTAGTACAGTATTACTTTCAGAATAAGAATTATAGTAAGCTGGCTGTGGGAAGTTAGGGCTGATTTCCTAGGAGCATGTCCGACTAGTAGCAGCCCTACAGTCTTTCCAGGCAAAGGAGCTAAAATAGTTGGTCGCTTGTGACCTTACTGTTCGCGTACGACCTATCATTTCTCTAGCATGACCTTTAGCGTATCACATTAGGTCACCCAGGCCTCGTTCTATTCTGCCTGAGCCGACGGAGATTGCAATCGCTGCCAGGACCCTCTGGACGGGGGTAGGCACAGGGGGTGTGCCTGTTGGCAACTATATAAACTGTTTAGGGATGTGTAGTGGTCGCGTTAGGCCTATGGGGCTAGATACTCCTTTGAGTGACTAGATTTGTGGATTGTAGCATAGTATCCCTAATTGGGGTAGACCGTATTTCGTACTGCCTCTCTCCATGAATAGCTAAGAGACTGCTAGTTGTACGAACCGCTTATGGAGCTATACACTGCTTATGGACCTATGATACTGCTAATGCTTACAGAGCTATAGACTGCTTATAGAGCTATGATGTTGAATCGCTTACGGAGCCATACACTGTCTGTAAGGACTAAAGTGAAGCCTACGGGGCCATATTGAAGTCTATTCACTTATGTACTTCTTCTATACCGCAGTGGCATTACAGACCCTTCGTAGAGCCTTGTGTGCTTGGGTTGCAATTACAGGAGCCCAGATGGCTTAGATATAGTTACTTATAGGACCTCAGGAGTACCAATAGGGGTATATAGACTGATTGGCGCCTGCCGGGGCTTATGGGGGCCCAGATAGGTTATTTTCTACATTGCTTGCACCTTCTAGGATTATGGGGGCCGGGTTAGGTTCTTGTTTGTATACTTGCTTGTTGAATATAGTTTATGTATGTATAGCTGTGCAGCCTCAGTTCTTATTTGTGTAGTGGCTTACCAGATGCAGCTTATGGATAAGAAAGCTTACAGGTTAACTTCTGCCCTTGTCGTTGATTATTTTCAGTTATTTATCAACTTTTATTACTGCTTTATATATTCAGTACATATTATACTGACGCCTAACTATGGGGCTATCATGACCCAAGTCTATACCCTAGACGAGACACGGTACTTGGTGCCACAAGTGACCCCAAGATAACCCATGGTTTATCATTACACCGGTAAATTGAGTAAACATAAGAGGAAGCTTTAAATAAATAAAACCATTTAAGAAAACTGATTTGCTAAGAGTCAATTCATATGAAAAAAACAATACTGAATATCTATGTCTATGTCTAAAAGCCAACTAATAACTAATGAGTTGCTGGGACAAGCCTCCAGCTAACTCTAAAATCTGACTGTAAGGAACTAATTGAAGGCAAATATCGTCCTCGGAAGATGAGGACTCACCAAATGCTGCTGCTGATATCGTCTGAAAGAACTACTGACGATGCTGGGACTGAGAACTTACGCCTGCATCATGATACGATACAACATGGAATGTATGCGTCAGTACTTTGAATGTACTGAGTAAGTGAGATATAATAAGCATGAAAGAACAAGTAATTGAATTGAAATGACATGAAATAAACAACTAAAATACTGAAAAATGATACAATTGAAATAGAACTGATATGGTCAAAAATGACCCTGGGTGATGGTCATAGACATGTCCTGGATCTGAGATACTGAATTGAACTGAACTGAGACTGTACTGACTAGTGGGAGAGTCTATAACAGACATATAACCATGTGAGCTAAACGTGGAGTTCGATGTATACGCCCCATTGATAGGATCCAATATACCTTGCTAGGGTATAAAGGCATGGACTAGATGATCACAAATCTAGGGCCCGATGGGCCAACACCATACGATGGCAACGTAGTTCTGGGAACTTGGGTGCATTGGTACCCTGGTCCGCTCGGTGCTAAGTAGTACTCCCACTGGGTAATCCTAAATTGACTACTAAGTTGATAGGTCGAAGCTGGGGCCCAAGACTAAGTCAGAGATACTTATCTAGAAATACCCTGAGAGTCTTATCATACTGGATAACTATAACTGATGTTCTAAGACTGGCCAGAGCTGCTTATCTGGAAGTGTCATAATTGTCTATAGAAAAAACTGAAACTGATACTGGTAGTTCTCAGACTAGTTAGACCTACTTATTTGGAAGCTCGTAACCGTCTAAAGAACTAACTGAAACTAATAACTAGGAGGCATTACTGACACCTCAAGAACTGACAATAGTCAAACTGATCAGCTGACATTACTGGAAGATACTGAAAATATTAACATTTTGATTGAGACTGAACTAACATGCAACTGATTGAGAATTCATATGATAGTAATAACATGGGAATTCCAACACTGATAGAGTCAAGCAATATTAATGTCTAATCAATTAAACAAGACCCTAATTACTGCATTCAAGAACCAGGGCTAAAATCATAATAATTCATGTAAGGAGATAATGACCAAAATTATTACTAACAACAACCCTCAATACTCAAGAGAATTAAAATAGAAAGAAATTCCAAAATTTACTGACAATTGAACCCTAACGGTGAACTTCAGGGCTAGAACTAATAAGAGATTTTAGGAGAGTTTTGGGGCACAAGGGAAGAACAATTTCCTTGTTAAATACCCACATACCTGGTGAAAGATTCTTGAGAAAAAGTCCTTGAGAAATTGAGGAGAAAATTGAATGCCCTAGCTTGCCTTGAGAAGTCTGTTTGTAACTTCTCGCTCTGAAGATTGAGAGTTGAGTGAAAAATGAAAGGAACTTAGTCGATTATACCTTTAATCATCTCTAAAACGTACCCAAAATGATGTAGTTTAGAGTCTAGGAGTTTAGAAAATTACGAAAAGACCCCTAAAAATTTCACAGAAAATCACACTGCCAGTCCCAACGAGGGACTGGACAATTCGTCATCACTGACCACGACTTGTGGTATGAACTCATCGCAAGCACTGGACTTTCATCATCACGGGTCACCACGAGGGACACCATGACTCGTGTGTACCCGACAACTCGTGGTGACCAAACGTTAGGAGCACTTACAACTTTTCAACATCCAAGGCAAGACCTTTACTATGGCCAACCCAGCGACATTTGGGGTTTACCACGAATCTTGGCTTCACCCATGGTCAACCCTAAAATCACAAATCCAACCAAGATCATCCTCCTCTCCACGAGTCACCTAACGACTCGTGGTGAACCTCACGGGTCATTGGACAACTCGTCCTGTGAACTGGTGCAGAAACTTCTATTTTCTCCGTTTCAATCCTTGGGTCTGATCTTAGGGATTTCGGGGTATTACAGGGGCACTGCATACTTGCCTGCAGTTTTAGACAGACAAGTTTTAGGACCTCCATTAGTAGCTATTCGAAGTCATCAGATTGGTCAACTCCTTTGATTCAGAGTTAATAGGTAGTGGAAGTTTGCTCCTTTGCTGTACAGTTTTTGGTAGGGCCGCGACCACTATTCCACTCTTAGAGGCTTGCAGACTACAATCTTCAGTTAGTTGGTTGTTATTGGCCATGTGGGGCCTATGTATGGTATTTTGCGTGTTGGCTGTGTGGGGCCTAGTTTAGCTAGTTAGTTAGCAGCCTTGTCGGCTATAACATGAATATGACCGCCTGTTTTCATTCTGTTATAACTAGACAACATGACGGTCTTGTCGGCCTGCATAGGATCCCTTTATTATTATGTTGGCTGGGTGTCACGACTCGAACATAGGCCCAGATCGAGACACGGGACAAGGAGCCCCGAGAGACTCCAAGTCGACCCATGGCTTGAACATACATCTAACTCAATCAATAAAGGCGGAAGAATTAATGTAATAATTAAAGCGGAAGTCTAAACATAACATAACATCAGAACCGGAATTCACATCATACATGACAAGTTGATTACTATGCGCAGTATGGAAGCCTCTAACATATCCGATGGGTTGATGGGACAACACCCCCAACTAACCTGACAAGTATAAAACTGAAGAAAGACATAACAACCATGAACATTGAATGTCCTCGGAAGATGAGGACTCACCGATGCTAGCTGGACAGGTCTTAATGGGAAAGCTGTGACTAAGGATGTTGCTGAGAAAGATCCCTCGTACTTGTATCATGAGATGATACAACATAGATATGCGTTCGTACGTGAAATGTATTGAGTATGCAAGGTAAGTAAAATGGACAGTTAAAATACATAAAAGTTCATAAGAGTAGGACAACATGATCGTAACATAAATATCATAATGCAAACATAAGGCTCAAGGTTTTCAAAACATTCGTAAATCATTCATAATCATAATTATACGAGAAAAAGATTTATTAAACATGACTTGAGCCAAAGTATATAATCATAACCATATATATATCATGAGGAACAGTGGGAGATTCTTATAACCGACATACCCCATATGAGCACATATATAGCCCGACGTGTAAACCCCTAGTTGGGAGAGTGTTCGTACCTTGCCAAGGGTAGAACCATGAAAGAGGTATGATATCACAACAGAGGGCCCATTTGGGCAAAGGGGACAGTATCATGGAGGTCCCATCGTGGCTACGTTGGCGCGTAGTTCTGAGACTCGGGGTATGCTTGGACCCCGAGTTTAAATACTATTCCCAAAAATATATATAGTGCTCATAGGATAATATACATGAGATTCATCGGCTAGTTAAAATCATGATAATCATAAGTATGCTTGAAATACGTGAACTAGCCATGAAAATAAGGCCCATGAGTCAGCCAAAATCATAGATTGGTAAATCATGAAATTCATGCATACTTGTAAAACATGTGAATACTTGATATTTATAAATTCATGATGAGCATTTGAGAGAAATAATATCATAAGTCATAAATGATAATGGGCTAATGAACATCAAAATCAAAGTAAAATCATAACTTGACTTATCATGAAACATACATAATTGGGCATAGTTTTGTAGAAATTTAAATCCATAAGTTTATAACTGAAATAGTTGTAAAATCTGCCCATGATTCATAAAACATGAATTTATACATGAGAGGAATTAACCCATAGATAGATCATAAGGATTTCATAAGAATTGGGATAAAATCCTATGGATTTTTCAATAGAATTTCATGAATTAGAGAGGAGTTGGGCATGTGTGTGAACAATTTCACCCATTCATAACCCTACATACCCGATAAGAACTGATTCTACCACTCCCTTGATTTCTCAATGAAGAATTGATGAAAAACTTGAAGGACTAGGCTTGATCACCTCTCCAAAACCTCTAAACTTGCATGCATGAATAGGAATAACTTAGAATGAACTTACCTCTCTTAAAACTCTCTATTCATAACCTAAAACGATGTAGTTTAGGACTTAGGATCATAGAATTACTGATATGCCCTTACTAAATTCGCAGAGGTAAACAGACTGGAAAGTCCCAACGAGGGACATGACGAGTCATTACCTCTGAACACAAGTCGTCGCCACAGTCATTGAGTGCGCTGCCAAAGCTTTACGTGGAACTCACCACGGGGAACATCACAAGTCGTTACTGGAGACCATGACTCGTGGTCACCACTCGTCCTCTACACTGCCAACATACCAAGGGGGGTCATCATGACGATACCATGACACGTGGTGCTTCCAACGAGTCGTGGTGAGGACCCATTAAGTGCACTGCCCCATACTCCCCTTTTCCTTCGGCCATCCCTGACCACGGGTGACCTAACGACTCGTGGGGCTGACCACGACTCGTGGTCACTTCCGTGGTCACCCCAACTTGAAAATTTCCAACAAGTCAAATCTCCTCATCACGAGTCACTTAGTGACTCGTGGTCATCCTGACGGGTCACAGGACGACTCGTTCTGTGACCTGGTACAGAAAATCTTATTTTCTCCATTTCAACCCCCGGGTCTGATCTTAGGGCGTTCGGGGTATAACACCGAGTTAGCTGTTTTCTTTTACAGTTGTTGCGTGGCCTTGTTGGCCCGAAATTGTGTTTACAACTGAGATATAGCAGTTTGTTTTCTTGATTTTGAGTTTCTAGTAGGCACCAAAGGTGCATATGCCCAGCCAAGTTAGCCAGGTCCCAGTGTGGCATTAGATGCCAGTAATGCCTCTCAAGGTGGGATGTGACATTGGTGCTAATGCTCAATTACTAAAGATAAATTCTCATATAGTTTTTATGAATATAATATAATGAACCTATTTTCTTTATTTTTCTTTGTTTATATTCCAAAAAAAATAAAAAATTAATGTAAGATAAAAATATTCAGAGGACTCTTCTGATAGAATAAAAATATTTAATTGTGAGAAAAGTTTTTATTTCTTTTTTTCAGAATTAAAAAAGCTCTTATTACTTAAAATAGGTTGATGATTCAACGTTACATATTAAAGGAAGTAAAATTTCTATTTTTACAATTTACAATAAGCGATTTCATAAAAATTAGACTAAGTAATAGAGTACCTCCTATTTTTTTTCTCTGCCTCAAGTT
>JACEIK010001176.1:268101-281195 GCA_018107945.1 Datura stramonium
CTTTAGTTATCTTGTCACAAAACACACATATAACTGCTGTCCTATTGGTCTCACTTACTTTTCTCCCATATTTCCAAGCCGGGTCACCCATTTTTAATAGGTATTAGGATTTAAAAAATCTATCAATATTAGAGGCTTAGAGCAGAAAAGAGAAGAAGAAGAAGAAGAAGAATTTGGCAGCAGCAAAGCAGAGCAGAAAAGAGAAGAAAAAAAAATGGAAGCAACAAAGTAGAGCAGAAAAGAGAAGAAGAAGAAGAAAAAAAAATTGCCGCAGCAAAACAGAGAAGAAAAGAGAAGAAGAAGAAAAAAAAAACTGGCAGCAGAAAAGAGAAAGAAGAAGAAAAAAAAACTGGCAGCAGAAAAGAGAAGAAGAAGAAGAAGAAAAAAATTGCCGCAGCAAAACAGAGCCGTGAGCCGCAGCAAAGCAGAAAAGAGAAGAAGAAGAAGAAGAAGAAGAAAGGAGAAGAAGAAGAAAGAAAAAAAAATTACGTACCTGGCTGAAGCAGCAATGAAGAATGTAGAAGCAGCCGTGAAAAAAAAATCCTACAGCGCTCGGCAAATGTTTTTTTTTTAAATTTAAAGTAGGACTTTAAAACTCAGCCCAGAAAAATAAAAGCGACCACTTCGGGTCGCTTCACGCTTTGACCCGCTTCACGCTTCGACCATAGAAGCGCACGCTTCTTCTACCTGAGTTCGCTTCTACTGGGAAGCAGCGGATTTGTGTCGCTTGGCTTCGCTTCGTGCTTAAAGCGACGAAGCGTGCGCTTTCCTGAACACTGCTTGCGACCATAGGGATATAGGCATTAGGGTTCATGAGATAGTTCTTGGATGCTCAGGAGAGTGACAAGAAATGGGATAGTAATTTATAACTAGCAACCTTAGGAAGAATCAATCTAGAGTATTCAAGTCTTGAAAACTCAACCTGAAGCGAAAGTGCCATTTCCCTAGATTTTCATCATCATTTGAAGTAACAAGCTTGCAACAATTTTAGTTTATTAGTTAACTTACATTTCAAGTTTATTAGTATAATCTCCAAACCATTCCCCATTTATATCTATGTTTGTTAGACTAGTGAAATAAAGAGTTAGCCTTAAATAATTAATCTGACAAGTCTCTGAGGGATCGATAATCGGGACTTCATTGTCCTATATTACTTGACGACCAGGTGCACTTGCGTGCGCTTAGGCGACATCAAGTTTTTAGCACTGTTGACGGGGGCCTCACTTATAAATAGAACATCTAGGTCATTTTTATAAAGCGCACTTGTATTTGAGGCCTCACTTATAAATAGAACATCTAGGTCATTTTTATTCCGCTATTTGGTATTTTACATTTTGTTTTTTGGTTGTGAAGTTTACAGATGTTGTGTTCTTAGTGTATGCCAAGTATAAGAAGCCAGGGACCACCTTTGGCTTCTTTTGATCCAGAAATTGAGAGAACCTTTCGCAGTTTAACTATGGAGAATAACGAGCAAGCATAGGGAAACAACCAGGAGAGGGTTCCAATTCTTAAATTTGCTAGTCTGAACTTGGAGAATGCTTCTAAAGTGATCATCAAACTGGCCATCACTTAAAACTTTGAGTTGAAGGAAGGGACCGTGCGGTTGGTCCAAAATTATTGCCAATATCAGGGCAAGCCGCATGAGGATCCTCAAAGACATCTGATGACGTTCGTGGAGCTGGGTGAGAACTTTCACTATCAGAACATGTCAGATGAGTATGTTAAGCTCACGTTGTTTCCATTCTTGTTGATTGGTAAATCCAAGGAGTGGCTTCAGAATGATCCAGAAGGCTCCATAACCACTTAGGAGGCTTTTTCCAACAAGTTCTTCTCTTAAAGGAGGACAAAAGAGTTGAGAGGGAAGATCTCCGATTTTGTGCAGAAAGATGGTGACACCTTAGCTCAGGCTTGGGAACGATACAAGGGCTACTTGAGAGATTTCCCACACCACATGCGACCGAAGGAGATTATCGGGCATAATTTTATAGAGGGGCTGAAATCAGAGTCCAAAATCTTGCTTGACGCTACCGTATAGGGAAAAATTTTGTTCAAGAGATATAATGATATAGAGGATCTTTTGAATCTCATGTCAGCAGGAAGTCAAGACTATTAGGACTTAGATAGAGGGTTCACAGTAGCAAAGGTGCTAGGAAAGCTCGAGGTAGATGGTGTAGCATCAATCCGAGTAGATATTAGTCAGTGGTGAATATGATAAGTAAGCTTGTGACCATACCAGCAGGAGGTTAGGTTCAACAGGTCCATCAGGTCAAGACTCCACCACCACGTGAGGTGTGTGGAGAAGGCCACACATATTCAGGTTGTCCACTAAACCTAGAGTCTGTGTATTTTATGGGACAATAAGGTCGTGGTGGAGATTTTGCAGGTAACAATTACAACCAGAGGTATAGGAATGCAACAAATCCCTCATGGGGAGGGAATCAAAATTTTCAAAGGCCCCAGAACAATTATCCAAGACCGCAGGGCCAGCAGCCTGGCAGTTCACTCGATAAAATGATGAAGCAATGGATGGTTCAGCAGACTCAGGTGGTTAATGAGATGCAAAAGTCCATCCACGAGTTGTTGAGATAGGTGGGGCAGTTATCCCTTCAACAGACTAACATACCACAAGGGGCACTTTCGAGTAACACCGAGAAGAACCCCAAGGAAAATGTGAGCGCGATTTCTTTGCGCAATGGTAAAGAGCTGGGTGAGGTGATCCGCAGAGATAAAAAAGTTGATGCAGAGCAGGTTGTGACATCCAGACAGGAGGTTGGTAAGTCAAGAAACTCAAAGCATAAAGTGGTAGAAGCTACAACACCCCTTCCATTTCCATAAAAGTTTAAGAAGCAAAAGGAGGAAACAACTTTCCATAAATTTCTTGATGTGTTAAAGTAGGTACATGTTAACTTACCGTTGGTGGAGCTTTTGTAGGAAGTTTCGAAATACGCCAAGTATCTAAATGATATTGTGGCTAACAAGAGGAGGCTTATGGAGTTTGAGAATGTGGCTCTCATGGAAGAGTGTAGTTCTCGGGTGCAGAAAAAAATTCCAAAAAAGCTGAAAGACCCCGGGAGCTTTACCATTCCGTGGTTATTAGGAACAAAGAAGTTGGTTCATCACTGTGGATTTGAGTGTGAGTATTAATCTGATGCCTGCATCCTTGTTCAAAACCTTGGGTTTAGGTGAACCACGTCCTACCACAGTGATATTGTAGCTTGCCGATCGATTTTTTGCTTATCCTGATGGAATCATAGAGGAAGTCTTAATCAAGGTGGGACCTTTCATCTTATCGATGGACTTCATGGATTACAAAGTAGATGCAGCAGTTCCCCTCATTTTGGGGAGAGGATTCTTAGCCACTGTCGATGCAGTCATAAAGGTGAAGTCGAATAAGATGTCGATGATTGTAGACGGTCAGGAGGCAATCTTTGATATTTTTAGAGCGGCCAGGTTGCCACCTCATTATGAGGACTTCACAGTGAGACCAACAGTAAATCCTAGAGGGTGTAAGCATGCAATTTAGCAGTATGTGATTCGTGAAAGTTTAGCAGGTGATCCTAATAATCTCACTTGATTAAAGGAGTGAGAAGTCTTGTGTTGTGTCGCGTCGTTAAATTAGGTGATGCATGGGAAACAACCCGTGAATATCATGCCACAACTATAAATACGGCGCTTTGTGGGAGGCAATCCATCTTTCTAACGTTTCTTTTTGGTTTTGTAGAGATGAATAAAGCTTTTGAGGCAAAAAGAACTAAAAAAGTCTAAGTCTGGGGCGAGATACCTGGCGTGGAGCACCAGGTGTTAAACTTTAGAAAGAAAACTTTTTTAGGTTGGTGCTATGGGTGGCACTCCACGTTATACCCAATCCACGAAGAAAATTTCTTCTAAGTGTGTGGCGGGGTGACGGGCGTGCCACGCCAGGTGTGTGTTGGCGGAAATTTTTTTAGTCAATAGGTCAAAATTTGCCCAAGGACCTTAAAATTACTAAAAACCCATGCCCTATACCTTATTTTAAATCCCCATTCATCCTCTCTCACAAAAATCAAAAGCAAAAAAGCAAATAAAATTCTCTCCTCCCCTCATAAGGCTGGAACTCTCCTGTCCCTATTCCCCTATTATTATCTTCTCGAAGAAGCTTGGTGAAGCTAATCTCTCCAACTCAAGTAAGTAATTCTCTTCTCTCTTGGTTATTTAGTGTAAAGAGCATGCCCCCATACCCTTCTTCCCCAAGTTAAAGACGCAAAGTCACCATTATTGGTGAAAATCTTGAATTTCATAATATGAGTTTATTAGCTTTAATCTCTCAAGTTCTTCCATGATAATGTGTTATCCTTGTTGGGTTGCTTATTTTTGGTTGAATGTATTCATTTGAAGTTGTGGGGATGAAGAGGGGGATGAATTAAATTTCATGAAATTGTTGGGTAGAATATTAATTGTAGAGAGAAAAAGTGCATAGTTCTTAAATTCTTGTATGTGAAGAATCTTGAGTTGTTGAAAATTCATGTTAAATCATTGTGGATTGTAGTAAATTTTATGTTGATTGTGGAATGAATTGATTGTAACTACTTTCATTTGTGGGTTACTTGAATTATGAATTAAAAGTGGGAATGTGAAAGAAGTTACCAAAGTGAGGCACTCTTGAAAAGAAAAGGAAAAAAAGAGGAGAGATGTGAAGAAAATTCATGAACTTGGTTGTAGTGTGAAGTTAGTGGATAATTTGGATGTTGAGATTTGGGATGATAATGGGGGAAGTCTTGAGTACCCTATTTGATAAATTCTCACGAGTATGCTAGCAAATTAAGTGTGGTGTCATTTTGCACCCGTTACACCTAATTAGCTAACCTTTTTGTTCACGAACTAATCTTGTGAAGTTCTTGATTGTTGATTGAAAGGTGTCATGGAATCAAAAGCTGACAAAGGAAAGAAAGTGGAGATCGCTAATAAAGTTCTTAAGCGGCTTCGAAAAGGAACAAAAGGATTGAGTTCATCGGCCACCAAAGGAACCCCTGCTAGGAGGTTCGGAGAAAAAGCTATGAAGCCTCATCGACTAATATGGTTCAACACACAAAAGGAGGCCAAATATGCTCCTGAGAACTGGATCGATGAAGGCCACCTCGCACTTGAGTTCTCTACCATCCGTGACAAGGTTCGCGAGTTGGGATTGGGATATATCTTTGCCGAGCCTGAGGAGTGCAACCTCATTTGGTAAAGGAATTTTATCCAAACTAGGACACCTTCCTTGGAGAGAGAAAGGAGGTCTAAATACGGGGTCAGGTGGTTTGTTTCACTTTTAAGAGATTCAATGCCTTCCTCGATACACCAGTGGTAGACCCGTCCGAGTACTTTATTCTACTAGTAGAGCCCCCATACCGCGGCATTCACTATACTCTATATGGTGAGCACTCATCCACCCATTGGTCAAGGGACCAAAAGGGCACTCACTCCACACTTGCATTCTCCTACTTGAATAAGGAGGTGAAAGTTTGGGTGAAGCTGGTTTGTGCCGTGATTCTCCCTGGGACACGCATAATAAAGATCGCAAGAGAGTGAGTCATGTTGGTATACATGCTGATGAAAGAGCTACCAATAAACTTTGGTGCAGTACTCTAGGACAATATGAGGAGATCGAGGGACAACTGCAGGTGGAAGTACTGTTATGGCAGTCTCCTAACTCAGTTTTTGAGAGACGCTGACATTGAGGAAGAAGAGGCAGACCTTCACCTACCTCTAGCAGGACACCTGGCGGGCAAGATGATGGATGTCACGAAGGTAAAGGAGCCCATCATTTCTACAACTCTACTTCTCACTGTAGCTGATCGCCAGGCTTAGGATAATAGCTGGAGAGGTCGCATGTTCGGGATGCTAGATTTGTAGCTGAGGATTGGGAGTTAACCTGCTAATGAGAAGGAGATGGTGGCCCTGGAGGAGAGGCACCCACTCACGGAGGTGTGATGCTGATATGCAGAGTGGGACCAACATTTGAGGAGCCATTGGATTATGATAAGGCCACGGTGCTTACTGATGGGGGGTTGATGACTTGGATAATGATGAGGAGGATGACGCTGGCATGGGAGCCATGCAGATTGATGGCGAGGATAATGATGATGATGATGATCAGGAGTACAATCCTGATGATGATGACTGTGCATAGTAGCCTAGGAAGTTCCTTTTCTCTACCTACTTGATATATTTATTTGTGCACTAAGGACATTGCACCGTTTAAGTGTGGGGTAGAGGAAAGATTTCCTGTTTGCTCTTTCTTTATTAAATTCATAGTAGGCCGTAGCATTAGTTGTCATTTCCTGTGGTAGTAGCTCTGTGATTGATTAGGTCTAGTTTGTAATAGATAGTATTATTGATGACTGAAAATTTGGATGATGCCTTGTTATGTCTGTGATGATTTGTTTGACTCTAGTAGTTGAATTTGTTTGGTTTAATTTTAGAGTCAATTTTTTTTGGTTTTGATCATCATAGAGTAGTGACCCTTCCCGATGATGGATGGATGATGATCGTCTTATGAGAAATTAGTCACATTTTTTTAATTTTTAGGATTGAGTCAGAAATAAACCACTTGTGTGCTCTTTGACATTCCACTTAGCGGCTATGCTAGAGGCAATGAAGTGTTCATCTTAATTGCATAAGTGAGAACTCCATGAGAGACACACATAGTTCTTTAACTCGACTCAAGACACTTTTAGGGCTTAATAATGAAAAATGGCATTCAATGTGATTGTATGAATGTGTAGCTATAGGAAACTGACTAGATTCTTAATGCCATGAGAGGTGAGCTTAATTGTTGTGTTTTGTACATAATGTAGCATCTATAACTTTCCTTAGTGTATATTGGATAGCTAGTTGTTAAAGATTTAAGAGATGATTAAGGCGTTTCTTTGAAAAAGCGATGTTTTTCATGTTTGTTTTACCTTCCTGAACATTTTCCCTAGTTAACCCCCTTGAGCCATAAGCCTTATTCTTTTCTTAGCCACAAAAGTAGCCTATTCCCTTTTTTTGTGTGACCTCCAAAGTTGTTGATCCAAAAAGATAGTCTTAGGCACTTTGAGACTTGAAAGTGAAGATCCACCATTGCATGAATGATAGGGGAAAGGAAAGAAAGAAAATTGTGTGGAAAGTAAGAAGAGAAAGTAGGAAGAAGGGGTGCCTAAAATATGTTGTTTACTTGTTGCTAGGACAATGAAAGAAAGGGTTTCAATAGTGAATATTCTATTGATTTTACAAGCAGAAACTAGCAGTCAAGAGTGAATAAAGGGGCATGAAAAGAAAAGAAAAAAGGTGAGTAGAGTGAAGGGTGAACAATAAAGGGAAAAAGGCATGGACATGAAAGATGAAAAATGTCTTAAAAGTATTTAGGATTAGTAGCCACTATCAAAGAAAGATCATTCCTACCCATCCTTTAGCCAACATTACAACCAAGAAAAGTCCTTATAATCTTAATCTCTCGAAATAACTAAGTAGTCTAGGTTTACACAAAGTGCAAGCTTATGTATGTTGCATGTGTATGATATATCTTTTCTGAGCATGAGTGTGCCTTGCTTATTTTGTTCCATGCTTTGCTTGATAATCTGAGAGTAAATCATCACTAAAAGTGAGGGGCATAAGATGTTTAAGTTGGTGTACTATATGTGGCATGTTTCGTACTTAATCATGTTGGCCATGTTTTGAAAAGATGAGTTGGTTATAGAAGTTGTATAGTATTGAATGTGAAAACTCTGTATGTGATTAATGTGAATCGCTATAAGTTGATGAACCATTTAATCATATGCTATATGCTAGTGGTTGAGTGAGAATTGATAGAGGTGACAAGTGGTAAGAAAATATGAGTTTGTGCACGAAATAGAGAATTGTTTGAGGATGAACCATGGTTTAAGTGTGGGATGGTGATGTTGGGCATATTCTTATGCCCATTTGCCATGTTTTGTCTTATTTTGAGTTCATAATCATTATTAAATGCATGAATTCATATTTTCGTGTGTCTTTTGAGATAACAAATGTTTTTAGATGTTTTGAGTAGGAAACTAAGGAAATAAGACTCAAAAATGACCAAAGGTGTGAAGAAAGAAGAGTTCGCGAAAGTTGGCCTGGGGCTATGGCTGGCGTTGCGCGCCAATCCCTAAACATCAGATAAATATGCACCAAATTTGGTGCTATGGGTGGCGTGGCGCTCCAGGTCCCAAACTTCAAAGGAGAATTTGATCAATACCTTGGTGAGATGAGAGGCGTGAAGCACCAAAAGCATCCCGGACTTAGGAAATTTTTCCAACACTCATAGTGCTTTGGATGGAGTGGTACGCTAGAAAAGTTCAAATGCTCAGAAATTTGACTAATACTCTAGTGCTTTGAGTGGCGTGGGGCGCTCGAAGGATCCAAAGGTTCAAAAATTTGAATAACACCTTGGTGATTTGGCTGGTGTGGGGCGCCCGGAGCAAAACATCAGAGGAAAATTGAGCCAAACTTGGTACACTAGAGGGCGCGGCGCACCAGACCTATTTTGGGATAGAATTTTCTGATTTTGAAGCTAATTTCTTGAGGGCAAAAGCGTCATTTAAGGCCTCCCTTATAAATAGAACATCTAGATCATTTTTTAGCTATCATACATCATTTTGTTTGATCGTAGTTAGGTTGTAATGCAACTTTGGAGGAGAGACAAGTTCATAACTTAGGTTTCTTCTTTTCTCTATCATTTTATGCTTCGAATGATTTGTTTATCTGCTTAAACATGAGTGGCTAAACTCCTAATTAGAGTTTTGGCCATACTTATGGTTGAAGTTTGATAGATTGATTATGCTAGTATTGATTCTTTGTTAGAGGTTGTTTATATTTACTTATGTTAATTGCTTATTTGTTAGACCGATCACCTTTCAAATATTTCTGTTAGCTTTTGGTTGAACTCGGGAGAGGAAACTAAAAGGGTTAAAAGTAAATATAAAACAGGAATTCAAAGATCCTTTGGCCAATTGGTTGAAGTTAGAAGTTGTTGATGAGGATAGGGATATACCCTTCAACCCTGTTTAGTTGACAAGTAGCCATAATCGTCGTTTCATGTTTATCCTGCGACCATAGAAATATAGGTGTTAGGGTTCATAAGATAGTTCTTGGATGCTCGAGAGAGTGGCAATAAATGAGATAGTAACTTGCAACTAGTAATCTTAGGAAGAATCAATCTAGCGTATTTAAGTCTTGAAAACTCAACCTGAAGCGAAAGTGCCATTTTCCTAGATTTTCATCATCATTTGAAGTACAAACAAGCGTGCAACAATTTTAGTTTATTAGTTAACTTACATTTCAAGTTTATTAGTTTAATCTCGAAACTATTCCCCATTTATATATGTGTTTGTTAGAATAGTGAAATAAAGAGTTAACCTTAAATGATTAATCTGATAAGTCTCTGAGGGATCAATAATTGAGACTTCACTATCCTATATTACTTGACGACCACATGTGCTTGCGTGCGCTTAGACGACATCAATATGCCACAAACCTTTAGATGGAGGGACCAACCTGAGTTATACAAACCTTGTTGGTCCTGCAGAACACAAGAATAATAGGGTCAATCATGGATATCCAAATCCGAGCGTGAAAGGAAATGTGTACATGAACATATAATCCTATCTTGCAAATATGATCGTATCGACCACACCATGAGCCTCAATACAGACACTACTTAACCACCTACAATCTTGTCGGAAAGTGGACAGATGCGATGCCTTGATCGTGAAATATAATTGCTAATGTATTTATCTTGGTCACCAGTGGTCTTTGTCAAAGGGGTGTGGACCTGCAGGTCCCCCTTGAAGGATAGATTTTGGTGCAGGATGGTATCCACAGCAAGTTCCACATCACCTTTGGTATTCTTCTTCTTGGGGTTTATTGGAGCACTGCCAGTAAGGAACCCGCTTTCGGCAGGATTAGAAAGGATGATGATTTTCCCCAGCCAGCAGGGGAAACTTTTTATAGGAAAACAAATGATAGAAGATTTTAACAAAGAGAAGAAGGGGGAATGATTTTTTCTGATGTAACTCCGATAAGAAACTAAATGGAATTTTCAGAGATTGACTGCAAAGATAGGAGAAAGGTAAAGAAAAGATGGTCTGCGGCTTATATCGAGTAAGGGAAGGTATGAGTCTCGGGTCGGATCACAATTTTGAGTCAATCACAACAACACGTGGTCGATGCATTGAATATTATGAGACATGTCATGTCATATGATAAAGAGATGCTTCACTTGCTTTCCCGCCAATAATTTGATAAGCTCTTTCAATTCCCAGTATTTCGGTTCTTAAGCAACTGAAAAGTAGGGGGACTATTTGTATGAGGTAACATTGATCCTGTCCAGGTGGACAATTGATATGGAAATATGTGGCATATACATCCGATCACAAGAGACTATTTAGGAAGTGTTGAACAAACAACCCTAAAGACCGAACCAAGGATTGTAGTTTAACCATGAAGGACTCCAAAATCAGCATCACCGGGACCGACAACTTACCAGCATGGCCCATCTAGCTCCAAAAGTATAGTTTCGAGAATGGACACAGTAGCCGTAGCAAATAAAGATAGGATGTGATTGCCCGCTTACAAATAATAGAGGAGGTCGAGATTTCAGCCGGTCAATACGCAATCGCAGAGTAAGTGACTTAGTGAAAGACTACAGGATGGGTGAACCCTACGCAAACTGTTTCCTAGACCTTCCTTATAAATAGACCATTAGATATCTTTATTAGAGGCCTAGAATTTTGATTTACATAGTATACACATATTCTCTCTTTAAACTAAAAGTTCTTTGCTCTTCGGTTCTTAAGCCATTCTGAACACACTATATTTAGGCCAATCAAGACCGATTCTTAAAATCTAATAGACGACTTGATTATTTTTCTATTCTTATAGTCATAATATCTTCCAATTTTGGTGGTATATTTCATTATTATTTTATTTACAAAATCGATATAATTTATGTGCCCGCTACAAGAAAAGGCCTTTAACAAAGGAAAATTTGACCGCTAAAAGTCAACTACGACCGGATTTAATTCAGTCATTAAAAGCTCCGCCGTTAAAAGTAGAAAATTCGATCGTAAAAATCTTTTAGCGACAATACAAAATCTTATCGTTATACCTCCTTTAACGACCAAATTTTTCCATAGCTAATTGTTATTATGATCGTTAGAAACCTTTATAGACGACAACAAAAGCGATCATCATAACTCCTTTTAGGCACAAAATTTTTCCATTCGCTAATTGTACATAACTTTCAACGTCAACTATTTTTGGGATATAATTTTATTTGCCAATGCCCTTTTTGACATTTGATCATCTTTTCACTGTTCTCAAGAATAACTAGAAGAATGTAGACACTATATTTAATTTTTTTGTCTATTTACACCAAGTAACTGTACAACAAAATGTGCTTAAAGACGCTTTACAATGTTAAGTCTAGATCAATATACCCGTAATGAAAATAAATCTAACTTAAAAAAACTTTACACTAATAAAGCTTCAGATCATCCTCAGAAAGAAATCAAACATTACAATAGGAAGCTTCACTACACATGACAACATAAGCATTTCACTTTATCTTTTGATAAACAACATCAACTCTATAACCAGCCATTCTTTACCTTCTCATAAAAAATATCTGCTACCAACCATAAGCATCATGCAATAATAAAAGACCACCTGAGAACAAAATATCATGCACCATAACAATAGTTAATTTAGCATTCAAAACCAAAAAAAGAAAAGCAACAACAACATAATAAAAATAACATAATAGTACCTGATCACAGACTATGTTAGACCATGACCAGCAACAACAACTAAATCACAAAAGATGGTTGCATTTAAAACAACAAAAGAAGTTCACAAGAAGGAAACTAAAAAAATATAAAATGACCTGTAAAAGAAAAAACCATGGATGCTTTTTAACAAAATCATATATTAACATACAAGAATTCATTTTGTCCAATATTAAGCAATATTTTGGCTCCAGCAACTTAAGCTACACAAAATATTCTAGAAAGACATTGATAACTTTATTTGAAAAAGAATCAAGAGAGTAAGTTAACCTAGCGACTTATATTGTAGTTCATGTTAGAAGAACAAATTATTGATTGCACAAAATTTGTAAAATATTTTCTTGAAAGTAAAGATTTGAGTGACAGGAAGATTATATGATTGTGGCACCACCACTACAGTAACTTTTCTATATAAAATTCTATAGTCACACCCCATTTTCTCTTGAAAGCAGGTTTCGGCATGTGATAATTTTTTAATGGGTAAAAGAAAGAGGAGTCGCTAACTAATGGATTGAGGTGCATCAAGGCACCTATTTACTAGGACTAATTGCAAATAACTTCATTTTACTAAGTTATATAAGTTGAGATCAAGTAAGAGTTCAAATTATCCGAAACAAAGCTGTTAGACATCTTTTGAGGTCCACAACTGTATATTTTCTTTCAAATTTAAAACTAGGTAAGATTAAGTGTTTGGAGCGAGCAAGATATTAAATAAGCTAAGTTGCTAATTTTAATTCTTTAAACTAGATGCGAAATCGTAATGGTTCAAATAAATTAATTTAAACTAGATGTCTTAGTTCATGTATGTCAGAAAAAAATCACATAATGATAATCAAATAGTAAATAAATGTTCTAGATGCAAACATTTAGGGTGTAGAAAAGCGAGCAAAGGATGTCGACAAACAACAAATAGGCATATAAGGTAGTATATAAAGAGAACAAAAAGTAAATTGAACAACTGACCTCCATCCTAGCGCTGAAAAAAGTACTACATTATTTATTGACAAGCTCAAGAATTGAAGTGAAAGTTGGTTGTGTGAAATTATCTCCTTTCTCCAAAAGAATGTAGGCCTCCATGAATGAAAAGATATCACACAAAAAAGGAGAAACATTGATTAGAAAAATGTATGCCACCTCAGAGAAATGACACGGTGACAATGTTAGTCACATGCCACTAACCTCGGTAGTAAATTAGTGTGAGGTCAACCACATAAAAAAATAAAGCACATATTTAACTAGTCATCTGTGAACAAAGATCAAAAGAAAGTAATAAGTAAAAAATAAAAG
>JACEIK010001177.1:5158-39765 GCA_018107945.1 Datura stramonium
CTCAGTCCCTGTTTTGGGTAGTCCTTATCTTTCGAGGATGTTTATTAGTTTATGTTGTTACGTTCTTGTCTTTTAGTTTTATACTTAGATAGCTATTTGGAGGTGTTGTCCCATTAGCTCAATCTTATGACTATAGGCTTTCAGAAAATTATGTACTAGATGATTTAGTGTTGTGACTTGTCTTTCTTTTTCATGCTTTATATCTTTTTGACTTCCTCTTATCCATGTTTATGATTCATTTCCACTTTAGTTATGCTTTGTATGTTCCATAGGTTAGCTTGGAGCCATTCATTGTTCTAGGTCCCGTGTTGCAGTTATGAGGAAATTCCAGTTGCAATCTGGATCGTCAGGTTCGATGCTGAGGAACAAAGAAGTAGCTTCAGTGAAGGTCGGAGAAACCAGCGGTGAGGTTGAGGGAGCTATGTCGGAAGCCGAGCGCTTTATAGCTGCTCTCCCACTTCTTCCCTACTTGTAGTTTCATTTTGAGGTATTAGCTTTGCCCTATTTTTCTAATCAGTTTTCATGTTCAGATCATATGCGCAAGTTTGAATTATGTTGTGATAAATGTACGTGATGCTTTTATTCAGTTAAGCTAGGTAGTTCTTTTCGGAGGTAGTCATTCCGTCGATTCTGATTTTAATGGCTTTTATCATGTTACCCTTACTCTCCTATTCTATCTTATTTTATACTCATATCAGACTATGCCTTACTGAGAATGTTTTCCTTTCTCTACATACCTTTGTTAAGTACCATTTATAATTCCATGCTATATCTTTTCATGGTCACGGTTCGGATAACTACTATCAGCCTTGTCATTAGCCTGCTCCGCCTCTCAGTTCAGCTCTCAGTCCCTGTTTGGTAGTCCTTATCTTCAAGGATGTTTATTAACCTCTTTGTTACGTTCTTGTCTTTTAGTTTTGTAGAATAGCTAGTTGGAGGTGTTGTCCCATTAGCTCAATCTTATACCATTTATACAAACTTTGAAAATTATATACAAGATGATTTAGTGTTGTAACATCTTTCTTGTTCATGTTTTATATCTTTTTGACTTCCTCTTATCCATGTTTATGATTCATTTCCCTTTATGAATTTAATACTGTATGTTCCATGGTTGCTTCGGCCATTCATTGTTCTAGGTGTGTAACAGTTATGAAATTCGATTGCATTCTTGGATGAGGTTCCGTGAGAACAGAAATAGCTTTCAGTGAAGGTGTTATGGAGAAATCAGAAGGTTGAGGGGGCTATGTCAGAGGAAGCTAAACAGCTTTTATGGCTAATCTCCCCACTTGTTCCCTACTTGCTCAGTTCGGTTAAGGTAGCGCAGCCTATATCAGTTTCCCATGTTGGGGTGTATTGCGCCAGTTTGAATTATGTGTGATAAATGTGTGATGCTTTTATTCCGTAAAGCTTTGTAGTTCCTGGAGGTAGTCATTTCATCAGTTCTCAATTTTAATGGCTTTTATCATGTTTCCCTTACTCTCCTATTCTATCTTATTTTATACTCATAACAATCAGACTATCACCTTACTAGAATGTTTTCCTTCTCTACATACCCAACACATTCAATGCGCAGTTCATGCTATATCTTTTCATGGTCACTTTGGATAACTAGTATCAGCCTTGTCGTTAGCGTGCTCCCGCCTCAGTTCAGCTCAGTCCCTGTTTTGGGTAGTCATATCTTTTGAGGATGTTTATTAGCTTATGTTGTTACGTTCTTGTCTTTTAGTTTTATACTTAGATAGCTAGTTGGAGGTGTTGTCCATTTCAGCTCAATCTTATGACTGAGGCTTTCAGAAAATTATATTCGAATAGTTTAGTGTTGTGAAACTTGTCTTTCTTAGTCATACTTTATATCTTTTGACTTCCTCTTATCCATGTTTACATGATTCATTCCATTTAGTTATGCTTTGTATGTTCCATGGAACTAGCTTGGAGCCATTCATTATTCTAGGTCCCGTGTTGTTGTAGTTATGTGAAATTCCCCAGTTTGAATCTTGGATCTCGTCAGGTTCAGGCTGAGGAACAAGAAGTAGCTTCGGTGAGTCTGTTATGGAGAAACCAACAGGTTGAGGCTATGTCGAAACTGGCTTTAACCTAGTACTCCCACTTGTTCCATACTTGCTTAGTTTAGGTTTAGTGTAGCCCTATTTTTCTAATCAGTTTCAAGTTCTGATCATGTGTAATTGAACCCTGGTTTGATAAATGTACGTGATGCTTTTATTCCGTTAAGCTATGTAGTTCTTTTCGGAGGTAGTCATTTCGTCAGTTCTCAATTATTGTTTTATCATGTTTGCCCTTACTCTCCTATTCTATCTTATTTTATACTCATAATATCAGACTATCACCTTATTAGAATGTTTTTCCTTCTCTACACTTTAACACATTCAAAGTACCGACTGCATAATTCCATGCTATATCTTTTCATGAACCAGGTTCGGATAACTACTACTCGGCCTTATCGTTGCTTTGCTCCGCCTCAGTTCGGCTCGAGTCCTGTTTTGGGTAGTCCTTATCTTTCAAAGGATGTTTATTAGCTTATGTTGTTTACGTTCTTGTCTTTTAGTTTTTAGACTTAGATAGCGCTAGTTGGAGGTGTCCCATTAGCTCAATCTTATGACTATAGGCTTTCAGAAAATTATGTACAAGATGATTTAGTGTTGTGACTTGTCTTTCTTGTTCATGTTTATGTCTTTTATGACTTCCTCTTATCATGTTTATGATTCTATTTCCTTTATGCTGTATGTTATAGTGCTTCGAAGCCATTGTTATTCTAGATTGTATTAGTTATGAGGAAATTTAGTTGCATTCCTTGGATGGGCGTCGAGGTTGGAGGCGAGAACAAGAAATAGCTTCTGGCTGAAAGGTGTTATGGAAATCGAAGGTTGAAGACTGTCTTCCCGGAAGCCAACTTTGGCTTTATGGCTAAATACTCCACCATTCTAGCACTCAAGTTTCAAGTTTAAGGTATTATGTAGCCCTATTTTTCTAATAGTTCATGTTCAGTTCATGTGCATAAGTTTGAATTATGTTGTGATAAATGTATGTGATGCTTTTATTCCGTAAAGCTTTGTAGTTCTTTTCGGAGGTAGTCATTTCATCAGTTCTCAATTTTAATGGCTTTTATCATGTTCACTACTCACCTATTCTATCTTATTTATCCTCATAATATCAAACTATCACCTTACTAGAATGTTTTCCTTCTCTACATACAACAAATTCAATATATTGCAGTTCCATTATAATATCTTTTCCATGATCTAGCTGGATAACTAGTATAAAAGCATGTGATGTAGCCTGCTCCCGCCTCAGTTCAGCTCAGTCCCTGTTTTGGGTAGTGTATCTTCCGAGGATGTTTTATTGGCTTATGTTGTTACGTTCTTGTCTTTTAGTTTTATACTTAGATAGCTAGTTGGAGGTATTGTCCAAGTCGCTCAATCTTATGACTAGAGTCTTTCAGAAAATTATGTACTAGATGATTTAGTGTTACTGACTTGTCTTTCTTGGTCATGCTTTATATCTTTTTGACTTCCTCTTATCCATGTTTATGATTCATTTCCATTTTGATTATCTTTGTATGTTCATAGGTTGGCTTGGAGCATTCATTGTTCTAGGTCCCGTGTTGTAGTTATGAAATTCCAGTTTGAATGCGGATCATCAGCTTCGAAGGCTGAGGAACAAAGTAGCTTCGGTGAAGGTGTTATGGAGAAACCAACAGGGTTGAGGAGTTATGTCGGAAGCAGCGGCTTTTATGTCTAATGCTCCCACTTGTTCCATACTTGCTTAGTTTCGGTTTGAGGTATTAGCTTAGCCCTATTTTTCTAATCAGTTTTCATGTTCTGATCATGTGCGCAAGTTGATTATGGTTTTGATAAAGTATGTGATGCTTTGTTCGTTAAGCCTGTAGTTCACCGGAGGTAGTCATTTGATCGGTTCTCAATTTTAATGGCTTTTATCATGTTGCCCTTACTCTCCTATTCTATCTTATTTTATATATAATATCAGACTATCACCTTACTAGAATGTTTTTCCTTCTCTACATACCCAACACATTAAAAGTACCGATTCCATGCTATATCTTTTCATGGTAATCTAGCTTCGGATAGCTAGTATCAGCCTTGTTGTTAGCCTGCTCCCGCCTCAGTTCAGCTCAGTCCTAATTTTGGGTAGTCCTTATCTTTCAATTTATTAGTTTATGTTGTTACGTTCTTGTCTTTTAGTTTTATACTTAGATAGCTATTTGGAGGTGTTGTCCCATTAGCTCAATCTTATGACTATAGGCTTTCAGAAAATTATGTACTAGATGATTTAGTGTTGTGACTTGTCTTTCTTTTTCATGCTTTATATCTTTTGGACTTCCTCTTATCCATGTTTATGATTCATTTCCACTTTAGTTATGCTTTGTATGTTCCATAGGTTAGCTTGGAGCCATTCATTGTTCTGGGTCAGTGTTGCGGTTATGAGGAAATTCCAGTTGCAATCTGGATCGTCAGGTTACGGGCGAGGAACAAAGTAGCCGGTGAGTGTTATGGAGAAACCCAGCAGGTTGAGGAGCTATGTCGGAAAGCCGAACGGCACATGCAGCTCGCTCTTCCCACTTCTTCCCTACTGCTCCAGTTTCAGTTTGAGTATAAGCTTTTGCCCTATTTTCCTAATCGGTTTTCATGTTCGGATCGGATATTGCAAGTTTGAATTATGTTGTGATAAATGTACGTGATGCTTTTATTCAGTTAACTAGTCCTTTTCGGAGATAGTCATTCCGTCAGTTCTCGATTTTAATGTCTTTTATCATGTTGCCCTTACTCTCCTATTCTATCTTATTTTATACTCATAATATCAGACTATCACCTTACTAGAATGTTTTTCCTTCTCTACATACCCAACACATTCAAAGTACTGACTGCATAATTCCATGTTATATCTTTTCTTAGTCTAGGTTCGGATAACTAGTATTATCGGCCTTGTCGTTAGCGTGCTCCACGCCTCGGTTCGGCTCGTCCCTGTTTTGGGTAGTCCTTATCTTTCGAGGATGTTTATTATCTGATGTAGTTATGTTCTTGTCTTTTAGTTTCAAACCTTGGAATTAGCTAGTTGGAGGTGTTGTCCCATTATAGCTCAATCTTATGACTAGAGGCTTTCTAGAAAATTATGTGCTAGATGATTTAGTGTTGTGACTTGTCTTTCTTGTTCATGCTTTTTATATCTTTTGACTTCCTCTTATCCATGTTTATGATTAATTTCCACTTTAGTTATGCTTTGTATGTTCCATAGGTTAGCTTGAGTCATTCATGTTCTAGGTCCCGTGTTGCAGTTTGAGGTCTACGCTCAGGTTGTGACAAACTTGGTATCATAGAATTTGATTTTAGAGTGTCCTAGGGTGTATGAAAGCCGCATCTAGTAAAGTCTTTTTCATGGGTGTGAAGCGCGCCACACTTATGAGGGAGAGGCTACAATGAATTTGTAGGAAAATTTCCTTCTTCCCTGATTATATATCGTTCTATGAAGTTCAACTCTCTATTCTTTTCCAATTCGTGCTCGTGGAGACTGCACTCCCAGAAGAAAGTAGAAGAGGAATCAACGACTTAAATCGGCCAACCCCACCAATAGTGGACCCCTTAGTGGGCAAATTACTGATGCAGAGCTCGGGGATGCCTTTATAATGATGAGGCATCGGTGCTCATCCGACCCGGCGAGGAAATCACACCTACTAACACTCTCGGAAGGGATGACTGCTACTAAGTTTGAGACTTCTAAGAAGAAGGGCTTGTCCAAGTCTCACCATTGAAAAGTGGATGGGAGGTTTAGGAAAGAAAACGGAAATTATAGATCCAGGACAGTTGAAGTGAGGTTTTATAGTAGAAGGAAAGTGTGTGGACACCGACCACTACCTTGTCGAGAGGTTGTTGGTCTCGACACCATCAAGAAAGTGTTCATTAGAGGATCCGAGAAATAGAGCGTCAAGCTATAAGGGCCAGGAAAATGTAGAGGTGATTTGCAAGAGCTATTGAAAGAATCACCTATAGAGAGTTCAAGGCTGGTTGGTCTTTCTTCTAGTCTGCGGCAAGGCGGGCCATAACCTCGAAGTGCCTAGTAACCAAACAAGGGTAGCCTGCGCACCTCACCAGTGCGCATATGCTCAGTGCAGATAGTGGGCAGTGTTAGGATTGTTTCTATGCCATGTCATCACTAGAATCATAGGAACTCGCTAGAAATAGTCACATGTAGGTCATGAGCCTTTCGGGTTGATCCGCACATGTTGTTGGAACCACGATCATAGAATAAAGTATAAAAACTCCTTTTAACATTCTAGTATGAGAATTTTCTAGTAGATGCTTGTAAATGATTATAAGTATGAACTCTTCAATGATAACTTTAAAGGAAAATGGGAAGTTAGGAGCAAATAATGTTAGCCTAGCCTTAAGAAAGGATCCAAGAGCCTCAAAATGATGGCTTTAAACTATAGGGGGCCATGCTGAAGGGCCAAGTCAACTCCTGAGTTTTCTAGTAAGGATGTTCGAAATATAGTATCTAGAAGTCGTCAGCATTCCTATTCAAATGTTTTCCCTTAAGTTTTGGTTGATGTTATGCTCTGCTCATGCTTAGGTTCAGATTCTCAAGATGATAGGTAACTGCTTCGATTAGCAATCTTAGTCTTACTCCATGACTCCATAAAACTCAGCTTCATGTCAAGAAACTCATTATGTACTTAAACTCATGTCTCTCAGCATGCTCCACTCTATGAACTCAATCCTTTAGATTTTCCTTAACGGCTCATAAGATCGTGTTATATCAGGTATATGCCCAACTTAGATTTCTTGAATGTTTCATGATCACGATTTCCTTACTCTAAGCCTTATGTATGTTCACCTATGATGGAAATGATGGTTACAACGTGTACATTCAGGATAACTCTCTATTCATGCCATAGGTGCCATGTATGTAAGTTCACTGACACAATTATTAGCCAAGACTGGATGATAGGGGAATTCTTGAGTAGCGTTATATACAAGGAGCCATGAGATAATTATAAGTGATAGGCTTGAATGAGGTGGTAAATAGACTATAGTATGCTAGTGACTTCTTGATTAGATCTCAAACTTGTGTGACCTTTCTTATTGAGGGAAGTAATGTTCTTAGTGGATAAATTTAGGTTGCCGGAGGTATGGTTGAGTTTGGATTGAACGTGGTTGAGGTATGTCGTTGGACTCAGACTTTAATATGAATAGGGGCCTGGGCGAGGAGTGTAGTCTATAAAGGTGTAGCATCAGGGGATAGTAGGTATGCAATAGGGTATTAATATTCCCACTTGGACGTGGGAGGAGATCAAGGTAGATTTCATTATAGGGTCGCCTCGTACAAGACGACTGCATGATTCTATCAGGTGATTACCAGATAAACCAAGCTAGCACAAGGTCTAAGCTAGATTTTATATTCAGTAGTTCGGTCACATGGGTTCTTGTCCATGCCCTAAATAGGGGTCCTCAGTTCATCTCTCAATTATGAATATTGATTAAGAAGGGTCTTGGTTCTCGGTGATGCTTGCTTTGCTTTCCACCCATAGACAGATGGTTAGGCTTAGACTGTCAGATCTTGGAGCATATGTTGAGGAAGCTCATGCAATTGATTTTAAAAGGTAGTTGGGATGGTCACTTGCTTCTCATCGGGTTGACACAATAACAGTCCCAATTTCAGCATTCAGGTGGCTCCATTTGAGGCTCTTTATCGGCGGAGGTGTAGGTTCACCTATTCGAAAGTTTTAAGAAAGTGAGGCTATGTTGATATGTCAGTTCGATTTATGAGGTTATGGAGAATATTTTTAGCTTACTAGGGATACACTAAAAATAACATAGAGCCAATATAAATCTTTTACAGATTGTTAGGAGGAGAGGCCTTGTGTCACGACCCGAACATAGGCAGGGAGGCACGAGATAAAGAGCCTAGAGAGGCTCCAAGAATCGACCCTTGGCATGAACATATGTTATCTCCAACATTCTAAAATGCAGAAATCTAACATATAACATAGAAAGTATGAAAATCAGATAACACGAATATCAAAATACATACACAAGTGTGAAGCTGAAATACATACTATGATTGATAAGTCTCTACTACTGATGAGTTTATAAGACAAGACCCCAATTAACTCACTATAGTCTGAAACTGGAAATGTTAATACAGCGATAAAGGACCCTCGAAAGATGAGGACTCACAAGCTGAGACTGGGAGAGATGCATTACTGAGAGCCTGGCTAATGGCAGGACTGAGCCTGAATATCGAGCCTATATCATGAAGCGATACAACATAGAGTATGGTTAGTACATGGAAAATTACCGAGTATGCAAGGTAAGTAATACTGCTAAGCAAGTAAAATCAGCGATCATGCATAACATAAAACATTTCATCATAGTATCTAGAGTAGGGATTGCATGCTATAACCTGAACACATGATTTAAACACGCTAGCTATATCATAACTAAATTGAATGACCAAAGTTGAAAATTGATAATCATAAGTAAAACTGAATATTAGGTCAAACCTGCTGAAAACATGATAACATGACTGATGAACATGCATAACTGAAATCATGAGGAACAATGGGGAGACTCGTCTTATAACAAAGTACCACAATAGAGCTTATGTGGTCACGACTATTACACTCAAGTGGGCGAGCCGTCAAAGCTTTGCCGGGGCTAAGGATGCTACCATGATATCGATATCAAGCTGAAAGCTCCTTAAGGGCAGGGAAAGCTCATGAGGGAGGTCGTAAATAATTTGAACATACCTTTGTTGGCATGTAGTTTTGAGGCATACGGTTGACTGACCCTTAGCCTACTGGGGTGCTAGACACTACTCCCAAAAACATGCATATTCTCTCCATTTTTCAACGAAGCTCAACTATCTTCTAGTGACGAAGCCAACTCGTAACATACATGCATAAATTTGAAATCATAACATGAGGAGCCTTTGGCTCAAGCCATACAACAAGATGAAAATAGTGGGAGTCTAGACTCTAAAATCCATGTGGTAAGCTAATACATGAACTTTAGGTAAATCATGAAACATACTTTGATCATATGGGCTTGCCCATTACATAAACATGTTTGACATAGACTTGATCATTTGAAAACATGAACATGGACATGGGCAATTTAAAATCATCCTTTCATCATATAGATCATCATGCTTGATTACATATATCATAAATCTCAACATTCAAGAACATTCCATGGATAGGCATCTTAATTTGTAAAATTTGAAAATATAATTTGTAATTGAATACATTATAAAATATGCTTATGAATCATAATTCAATATTAAAAACATGTATAGATCATACCCATAATAGATACTTAGAGAATTCACATGTTGGGTTAAAACTCCATAGATTCATCAACTAGAATTTCAAGAATTAAAGAGGATTGGACTTGGGTGTGGATGAATACACCCATTCATAACCGTACATCCCTGGAAGAATATGATTATACAACCCTCTTGAATGCTCAATGGAATTTTCGGGGAAGAACTGATGATCTATGTGATCACTGGAACCCCTGGTTGCAAGCATGGAAGAGAATGGGTTTAGAATTAGCTTAACCCTCTTAAAACACCCTTTTATAATCTTAAAAAAACATAGTTTTCATGACCTGAGAGGAGACCCAGGATCATGGAGCACGGGACAAGGGACCTGAGACCCCAAGTCAGCCCATGGCATAAGCATTCACCAACTTACTCAATAAACATAAAGGAAACATAAATATAAACTTAGTGGAAGACTAAGTTAACATAACAACAAAATGAACATTTGAAGTTGAATACATGTCTAAGTTTGATAAGCCTCTAACCTGGATAGGAATTAGTCAGGACAACAACCCCAACTAGCTCAAAAATACTGAAACTGAAAGCATGCTCAAAATAACTGAAAGTATAGTCCTCGGAGTATGAGGACTCCTCAAGCAAGCAAATGCTAACTCACGATAAGCGGCTAGAATGGGGCTGAACAGAACCCGATCCTGCATCATGGAATGATGCAGCATGCATGCAGTCAGTACATGAAATGTACCAGTTGCAAGGTAAGTAAAACTTCTAGGGCAATAATAGTCTTTAAAACAAAGTGCATGCATATATGATATCCTTTAAGGATAAGAAAAGATCACAAGCATTCATTATGAAAGCATTCTTATTTTATATATGTTCATGCATGGCTTTAGAATATCATGACTATATCGAATGACTCAAGATAAATCATAACATTTCTATCAAAAGCTTAACGATGAGTCAAACCTTGCTTTTTAAACATGCATGCATAAGATAATCATCATGGTAATGGATATGCAAGCGGAAGATATAGACGAGTGGGAGACTGCGTCCATAGCGACGCACCACAATAGAATTACGTAGTCTTGACTATTACACTCAAGTGGACAAAGCCATCCAAAACCTTTCAAGGGCTAGGGATGCTACCATGATATCGATATTAAGATCATGGGCCATTAGGGTCAGGGATAATTCACAAGAGAGTTCCCAATAATATAATAGAATCAACCTGCGTTGGCGCGTAGTTATGGGGCATAGGGTAGTCAACCCTTAGCATGCTCGGTGCTTGACTCTTCTCCCAAAACATGAAATGCTCTACATCGTATAAATACGAAGCTCAACATCGTCTAGTGACGAAGCTCAACATGAAATCATGCATAAGGTCAACATCGTGTGAAATGAAGCTTAACATTGCCTATTGACAAAGCTCATTATGAAATCATACATCTGATTTGACATCATATAAATATGAAGCTCAACAATGTGGAATATCAATTCATCATCATCAATATAGGGTTTTTCCCAAACATATGTGCTTGAACTCATACAATTCATTTGAAAACATTATAATTTGGGAGATTTCACTCAAAAATAAAGTAATAAAGTTAATTCAAAAAAATAGTCATTCATGTTCAACATTGGGCACTACCCAAAGCTTCATCGCACATGGACCTATTTAATCTTCTTTGAAAACATCATCAAAATCACGGGTAAGGCTGGAAATATGTTTTCATCATCTACTCCATTATCATCACATTCTATCATGAACTCCCACACATGGGCGTTTTGGATTCAATTTTATAAAAATAATTTTTGTAAAAGAAATTAGATAGGGCATCCGTCAAGCTTAGTAAATCACCAATATCAACTCAATTTAATCATACCCATGAGTGGAAATGTAAGAATAATGCAATTAAATGAGGAGCCATACTTGCTCATCACAAACCAATCACAAATTAATAGGGAATGGGAATGGGTGTGGAAGGAAGCACTCACTCATAGCTTTACATACTTTTGAGTTGAAGAATCTTATCTCTTCCTATTTACCCAGCTGAGATTTCCCCTGAAAAACTTGAAATTCTCCTCAATTTCTTCCCTTCAAGCCTTCAATCTTGAATGCCTGAAGAAATGGGCTAAGATGGGTTTTTCTCTACTAAAAACCCTCAATTACGAGCTTAAACCGGCATAGTATAAGCCCATAAAACATAGGAATTAAGGAAAAGCCATACTTAAATAGCTGAAAATAACTGATTAGGGGTCCTAACGAACAACCTGACGACTCGTTCAGGGCACACGATCCGTTGGTTCACCCATCAAGTACACTGCCTTGTCATTCATTAAATCTCAACTGGCTTGGTAATGGCTCACCCTAACGGAGTACGTTAGGACGGACGGCTTGACTTCGTTGGGTGCCCATCCGTCAAGTACATGGATAGTTTCACTATCTTTTCTAAGACATCCCGATGACTGACATGATGACTCAAGGTGACTTACCAGGAGTCGTTACATCGCCCGTAAGGACCTCGAGTCCTCCATAATCAGGCCTTCACCATAGCTTGACGACTCGTTTGGCCTCTTGTAGGTCGTTAAGTGATCCGTTCTGCAACTGCTGTATTTTCCATATTTACTCCTATTTACTTACGGGTCCGATTCTTGAATTCTTGGGGTATAACAGTAGTATAGGTCTTAGGAACTTAGAGATTATGAAAAAGCCTGAATAAATTTGCAGGAAAATACACACTTCCAGTCCTTTTTAGTGACTGGATGACTTGTGCCCAACACCACGACTCATGGTCTCAAGTCATTGCCTGCACTAAAATCTTGCCTTTTGAGGCTCACCACGAGGGACACCACGCATTTCGTGGTGCACCCATTGACTCGTGGACCAAATCATTACCAACACTTCCCATACTTCTTCAACCTTCAATAAACTCTTGACCAAGGCTAACACAACAAATCATGGTGCTAACCACAACTTATGGTCACGCTCGTGGTAAGCCCCAAAACCTAAAATTCAACCAAGTCTTCCCTCCTTCCCGAGTCACTTAATGAGTCGTGGTGCACCTCCCGGTCATTGGACCACTCGTCCTATGACCTAGTGCTATATTGTTTTCTCGTTTCAACCTAGGGTTTGATCTTATGGCTTCAGAGACAACCACAATATCTCCCCCTTAGGAACATTTATCTCGAATGTGGAAAATCATGCGAAAAGATGAGAAATGCGATCATCATACTCAGCTACTGAACATTTAAGCTAAAAACTGATGGAGTGACTGACTCCAAGCTAAACTACATGACTGAACTGAATTTATGAATCATACATACATACACTTGACATGAAAAAGCTGGGACTCATAGGCTGAACATGAGATTGAATAGAGTACTTAGGAGGAAGCGAATATCTCAAGCTAGTACTATGCAAGAAGGGAATAGATGCGGGTATTTAGAAATCATATTGCTTTGGCTTACTGTGTAGCTCCATGCTGGTTCCACCACAAAACCTTGACTGAGGCTACATTTTTGTTTCTTAGGTTCCAAACTTGTGATCAAGTATTTCCACCGGAACCTCCTCATAGCTATGATTATCCTTCACACCCATGCTCTCCACCGAGACAACCAAAGCCGGATCACCCAAGCACTTCTTTAAGAGTGATACATTGAAAAATGGATGAACTAAAGCTAATTTTGAGGGAAACTTCAACTCATATAGTACCTCGCCAGCCCATTTCACAATCTAGTACGGACCAACATAATAAGGACTGAGTTTGCCATTCTTTCCAAACCTCATATCTCCCTTCATATGATATACCTTAAAAACACCCAATCATCAACTTCGACTCAAGTGCTCTCATACTCACATCATAAGACTTTTGATGAGACGAGTTTTGTTTTTAACCTTTCTTATGAGTTGAACCTTTCCCATAGCCTCATGAACCAAATCTTGACCTATCCATGTAGCTTCACCGACCTCTAACCAACCAATAGGTGATCTACACCTCCGCCTATAAAGAGCTTCAAACAAACCCATCTACATGCTTGAATGGTAGTTGTTGTTATACGCAAACTCAATGAGAGGCAAATGGTCATCCCAGTTACCCTTGAAATCAATCACACACACTCTCAACATATCCTCAAGATTATACATGGTCCGCTCTGCCTGACCATCCATTTGCAGAATGTTGTGCTAAGCTTGACACCAAGCCCCTTCCGAAATGCTCTCTAAAACTAGGAGGTAAACTTAGTACCTTTATCAAATATGATAGACAAGTGCACTCCATGCAACCAAACTAACTACCGAATGTACAATTTGGCATAATCCTCCGCTGAATCGGTAGTTTTGAGCGGTAAAAAATGAGCTACCTTAGTCATCCTGTCTACAACCACCCAAATAGCGTCATACTATCCTTAAGTACGAGCCAACCCCAAAATGAAGTCCATGATTTCCTCACTTCAATGTGAGGATACTATGTCTTGAACTCTCCAGGTCTTTGATGCTCAACCTTCCCCACTGTTGACAATTCAAACACTTAGCCATAAACTCTATTATGTCCTTCTTCATGCCATTCCATGAATATAATTCCCATAGATCATGTGATACATGGTGGCACACAGTTATAGAATATTTGGAACCATGAGTCTCATGCAACATCTGCTCCCTTTGGTCATCAACACCAGTACATGGAAATAACTCTGATATCGTAGCACACCATCTCCCCCTTGGGAGAAGACCTCCACTTTACGATTCGAATAACTTCCTTCAACCAGGCAAAATAGGATCCTGTATTTTCTAGATTTCACTTTGGTTACCAAGGAAGATTCTAATCCATTCTGAACAATGACACCTCTATTTGTCGAGTCAATAAGACGTCCCCCTAGTCGTGTAAGATGATGCATATCCTTCACTAAATCTTTCCTTTCCACTATCCACATGGGACACACACTCCATAAAAACCCTGGTAAGAGCATCTTCCACTACATTCTCTTTGATAAAGGATGTTCATACCACAATCTTCCAGCTCCAACCACCTCCTCTGATGTCGATTCACATCCTTTTGGGTAACTTTTATGTGCTGTAATCTTTTGTGTGGTCCATACGGCACATCCACATGGACCCATGCAGAGATAGTGCTCCCAAATCATCAAGTAAGCCCTTACCGCTGCCCTCGAGGTGGTAGGTCGGATAGTTCTTTTGCATGGACTTTCAGCTTCCTAGAAGCATAGGCTATAACTATACTATGCCGCATGAGTACACAATCCAGATCGATCCTCAAAGCATCAGAATAGACCACAAGCCCATCGATAGCCTTAGGTAGGATCAACACTGGTCTTTGAGGGTGGTAGAGTCTTCTACTCTGGAAGCTCTTCTCACAAGCCTCTGACCATTGAAACTTCACCTTCTTTTGGGTCAACTTAGTCAACAGTGGTGCAGTTGAAAACCCTTCAATGAACCTCCGATAATAACAGCAAAACCCAAAAACTCGATATACGCGAAGGACTCCTTTGGTCTAAGCCATTTTCTTCACGCTTCTATCTTTTGAGAGTCCACCTGTACCCCCTCACTTGACACCACATGACCCTAAAATGCCACTGAGTCTAGACAAAACTCGACTTGCTAAATTTACCATACAACTAGTGATCATAGGTCTGTAGCACCACCCTCAAATGAGTGGCATGCTCCTCTTTGCTCTAGGAGTATATAAGGATGTCATCTATGAACACAATCGAAAACATATCCAAATATGGCTTGAACACCCTGTTCATCAAATTCATAAAAGCTCCAGGTGCGTTCATTAGTCCAAAAGATATAACTACAATCTCATAATGACCATATGAGTCCACGAAGGTTGTCTTGAAATGTCACTCTCTCTAACTCGAAGCTAATGATTCCCGAATCTAAGGTCTATCTTCAAAAGCGCCCAGCACCTGGCAGTTGGCATAATAATCAGATCATTTATGGAGTCACTGTTCTTTTGATGATATTTGTTCAATTACAAATCATCTAATGCACATCAGGAAGGAAGCCACCCTTTTCGGATGAAAGGATTCAGGTGCTTACGGGGATTTGCTAAGTTTGATGAAACCCTTGTCTAAGAGGCATTTAAATTTCTCCTTCCAACTCCTTTGATTTCAAATGGATCCGTTATGTAAGGGAGAAAAGATATGGGTTATGTGGTGAGAAATGGTCAATACAAAAATCAATCTCTACATTGAAGGAATATCCGATAAATCATCTGGAAACACTTCTGGATATTCACTCAGGAACTGACTAGATAGTCGGGTTTTCGAACATAGCATCCTTAAACCTAGCTAGATTGTACATGCAACCCTTATAAATAGTCTTTCTAGCTTAAGGTAGGAAATGAAGCGACCTACAGACACGGCTGAACTACCCTTCCATGGACTGGCTCACCCAGAAATCTGAACTCTACTGCACGAGTTCTACAATTGACTGAGGCATAACATGCATGTAGCCAATCCATGCCAAAGATAACATCAAAATCGTCATTGCTAGCTCTATATCCGCGGAGGTGATTTTGAAGAACTATGAAAGGGCAATTTCTATCCTTACCAATCGAGCAATAAATGAATCACTGACTGAAGTAGGGTAAGCTTTGATAGGATTTCGAGACTGACACTAAACCTACTAGAAATATAGAGAATCAAAAAAGATAATGAAGCCCATGGATCTAATAAATGCATATACATCAAGGTGGAATACTCACAACATACTGGTGACTACAACTGGAGACCTCCTACTCTTCATAGAGTACAAGGGCATAGCATCTATTTTGGTGATGACCACCACCTGCACTAGTATATACCCCACATTTGAAATTTGGGCGTCTGGTGGAGGCGGCTAAGCTTGAGGGCCTCGGCCCTTATCATGGCCCTATCTGGATGTTTAGAAATCCTGCATGTTTCAGACTTTCCACTCCTAAAACAAGAACCTGAACCTGCTAAGAACTGACCCATGTGTCTCACCACACGCCACACTTTGTAATCCTAAACTCCTACGGGTCTGCTATCGCACGACCTCTGAGCCTGATGCTCGTGGAGTCGTACCTGGGTCTGGATGGTGCACTCACTAGCCGACGACACTAAGGGTTGAAGATCTCTGTTGGGATATCTTGCGGTGCCACACTGATCACGGGAAATAATATGAGTCCATGTGATAACTTCTGTAAGTGTGTGTTGTCTAGCTATTTGATACATTTCATGTGATTTTATAAAATGATATATAGTAACATGATTAGCTTTGTTTTGTAGGTTTTTATGACTTTTGAGGTGTTCATAAGGTTGGTGAAGTAGAAACTGGAGACGGAATAAACACGCAAACGTCGGCAAGGAGGGCCAAAACAGCCCACCTGCGCGTCGGCAACGTGCCACGGCAGGCAGGCTGCCCAAGACATCCCCCTGCCCGTGTTGGCAACGATGCCACAGCAGGGTGGCTCCGCATTCAGCTTGTACAGCGCCGCTGCCCCACAGCAGCGTGCCTGTGCCACTTCTTGACGGAGTCTTGGGAGCTGCATTGAGGCGTTCCAGAGAGCTCAGTTTAGGCCGTGTCCACAGAGGCAACGCTCCGCGTTGCCTCCGTGACACATTACTTGTTATTCCGGGACAAACACTACTATTATAAATAGCATAGTTTATTTCTGTTGCCGACTTGGTGGGCAAAAGCGTGGACTACAGAGGCGGTTTGAGGGCGAAAATTCTGGGTTTTATCTATCCTTTCTTCTTCCTTTCAATTGTTTGCATGATTTCCATTCATTTAACGATGTTCAATCCACAAATGAGTGGCTATTATCTTTCTTGCTGAGATTTATGAACTATTGTATTGAAATGTAATTGTTGAATTGCGGTTTTATTTTATCTTTTCAACTATGGTTGTTCTATTTAATTCTTGTTCTTACTACGTTAATATCTGGCCAATATTAATGTAAATCCAAAAAAGTCCGGTTTTTCCGAGAGGGCAAAGCTGGAAGGTGTGAGCCAGCGGATGTGATCTTTCTTGGTTTGAAACTGCCTTGAGGATAGAAATATACAGAAAGTCGTATTAATCATGTGTGGAATCGGTTTAATATGGCTAGAACTTGAACTTCTTCTTATCACAGAAATGTAGGTGGAAGGATTATGATTGATTCTTAAGTTGGTTCATCAGAGTTTTAATCCATAGGCGTAAGTTCCGACTAGCAGCGGAGAAAAGATAAACCATGTCTCTCGATAATGGTCATTTCTTTACATGTTCTTTGCTTTCAAGCATACTCACATTCATAGTTCAGATTCAACTGTATAGATATTATTGCTGTTATAAAAATAGTTTACAAAATACAAAAACTTTCTTTGCTTGTGATTGTCTTCATTGTTGTAGTGGTAGTAAATTAACTTCTGAAAATTTGCCCATTAGTCCTGTTCCTGGGTTCAGCATTAGTTGCAAGAGGCCACTATGTTGCTTATAACCCGTACAATTGCCAGGCTCATCAAGTTTTGGCGCCCGTTGCCGGGGAGCGGCAATCGGTAAAAAAATTTCTTAAGTGTTAAAATAATGTCATCAACATAAATTAAAATTCATAAATTTAAATTTTTAATATTTTATTTTTTAATATTTTTGATTGTTTTGAATACCCTTGTGACATGACATCTGGAACAAAATGGACAATGTTGAATATTCATATTTTGGCCAGACCGCACCTACAGTTGCGGAGGACACCACTGGTGGCAGCACCGTAACACGTGTAACATATGTGGCAGTCAAGATGGCCATTGGGATGGCTGTTTTCAGAATGCACCCCCTACGACCCCTACTGTGAACCTTCTGTTGTTTTGATGAATACGGGCATGCTGAAATGAGGATTTGGGACGCCGGGCTTGGTTGAACATGTGAGCACTCCTTGAGCAATCAGAAGCAATGAAGGAGGTAATGGCAGCATTGATAAATGGGAAGAGGAGAATGCAGAGACTCTAGAAAGGATGAGCGCTAAATTCACGGAGATGATGGCTAAGGCTGACTTGTAGTCAAATTGCAAGTAGTTGTAGGAAATATTCAAGAGGAATTACAAAGAGGAAGACAAAATTTCGGATGGCCGACATTTATAACCTCTTGAGTGTCCCCGTGACTCATACTTGTAGGAAATTCGTTCGAGTGATAGTATACCCCATTTGACACTACTAGAGAGATAGATGTTGATGCGGAGAAGAGGTATACAAGTAAGGGGTCAATTGCATTACGGTTTCAGAACCAAGGTGCATTGGACCTCACTCGAAGCACTTTTCTACCTTAAGTTTGGTTGACGAAATAGAAATAGAGAGTACCAAGGCTTATGGATAAATGTCAAGAGAGGAGGACCAAGTCCCATATAGTGAAATTTACTTTGAGGCCTAATAGACAGAATGACTTCACTTACGCAAGGCCAATAAACGTCAGCGACATCTGCTTCTTGGTCCTTACAATTTTTGACCACCACTGCCCGAGCATAAGAAAATTAGAGAAAGTGGGGGTGAGATTTCATATCCTCAGGCAGGAAAAACGGTGAAACATGTACGTCACCGCGACGTAAATAGTGCTGCTTGGGAAGGCAACCCAAGGGTACCATTTAATTTCTTGCATTTTTATTGATTTTTATCTTTCATCTATTGTTGTTTTTGGTTGAAAGTTAAGCACAGATGGAGGGGAAGTCTGAGTACCCTCTGAGGAGGAAGCTAACAAGCATGGAAGAGAAAAAGTGTGGGGTCGAACACCCACCTTGGTAAAGTTGAAGAAAAGCATGCTATTAGCTAGGCCTAAAGGTCTCAGGGAGTATTCCTCACCCTTTTTAAATATTAATTTGATGCTATGAGGACATAGCATGATTTAAGTGTGGGGTGAGGGAAATTTCAAGGAGATTTCAAAAAATTTCTGTGCTTAACAAATTTTTGGTGAATATAATGCTTGTGTGAAAAAAAAGTAGACAATTTGAAAAAAAATTGTGAGTCAGCTGAATTCATCACCCGTTGGTTTTTCTCTTCAGTTCTTTTCCGACGGGGGTCTTTGAACCGAAAAATAATTTTTTCATTTTATTTGTCTGTATATAATGTTTTTAGTCAAAGTTAGGGACTGTTTCCGACGATGGATGGATGACGACCGTCTTGAGGAAAAATTAGTCAATAGGTTTTGGTTCTTGAATCATAGCTAATTGATGCTTGATATTCTTTTTATGTATTATGAATGATTGTAAGATGCAAGTATGTTTAATGTTAAAGCATGTAAATGTATAACTTTGTTTGAGAATCTTAGACTCTTGAAATTGACTCAATATGAGTGAAGCTTAATTTTAAATTCTTGTGATTAGGCTGAGTAAGAGTCTGGCTGAATATGTCTTGAATTGAGCGCGTGCCCATGAGTGTAAGGTTTTGAGTATTCTGTGCTATTATGGATTATCTAGAACTTGCCTGGTGTGTTTATAAAATGAAATGAAGGATGTAAATTGTAGGAGATGATTGAGGCATTTCTTTGAATGAACCTAATCTTTATCCCTCGTTTTACCTACCTTGAAATATTAATCTTAGTCAGCCCCATTGAGCCTATTCTTTGATAGCTGCAACATAAGCTTAACCATTTCTTTCCATTAGCCTTGAATTTGATCAAAGCTCCTAAGCTCTTAAAGAAGAAAATCTGAAGAGGAAAGGAGTGAGAATGAAAAGAAGGAAAGTGGAAGTTGTAAAAAAGTAGAGAAGGTAAAAGGTGCACTTGGGTAAAAATGGTTGATTATTAGTAAGGTGTAGAAAACAGATGAATGAAAAAATTATTTTATACAACTCCTTATATTAAAAGTGCCTACAAAGAAATGGAGAAACGAAAGGAAAAGAAAATTACCAAGGATTAAAAAAGTCAAATGTAAGGAAGGGAAGTTCACAATGAGGGAGGGATGTATTGAGAGCGCTTAGGGAAGATAGTCACTATTACTGATCACAATAGTACCTACCTACACTATTTTGGCCACAACTAAAAAGTCTACTTGATCTTACATTCGTACATCCTCAAATTAGTGGAGTACAACACTAAAGGCAAGCTTATGGGTCATGACATGAAGCATGTGAATTCTTTGTGAGTGAGTTTATTCTCTTTATATACCCACATGTTGTGATGTAAAAATTATTTTTGCGTGTGATGGGGTAACTCTCTTTCTGTGAGGGCACATGTTGAATGAAGGATATAATTCATGTGGGATTTCTTAATCAGTTGATTTGCTTGAGTTTGCGAAGTTTGAGAGTCGATTCTTGAGGTTAAGAAGTCTTAACATAGTTATGTATTTCATAGATTGTTCTATTTTTAACTTGTATCTTACGTAATCATTATAGTCGTAACTTGAATTAACTTGCTAAATTAGTTATGTGTGGGACTCTCCATACGCATGATATGTAAAAGGTTGTTCGAGGACGAACAAGGCAGTGTGAAGGGTTGTGATCACGGGAAATAATATGAGTCCGTACCTTTTGCTTTCAAATTAGTCGTGTTGTCTAAGCTATTTGATACATTTTCATGTGATTTTATATAAAAGTGAAGATATGTGCTAACCAACATGATTAGCTTTGTTTTGTAGGTTTTGGATGACTTTTGAGGAGCTAATTCATGAGTTGGTGAAGTAGAGGCTTGGAGGCCAGATAAACCATAAGCGTCGGCAAGGAGGAGGCCCAAAACAGCCCACCTGCGCGTCGA
The DNA here is from genome assembly GCA_018107945.1 of Datura stramonium. NCBI lineage: Eukaryota > Viridiplantae > Streptophyta > Magnoliopsida > Solanales > Solanaceae > Datura > Datura stramonium. Next base: position 26,163 of record JACEIK010001177.1, read on the forward strand.
CAGCGTGCCGGCAGGCAGGATGCCAAGACAGCCCCCTGCCGCATTGTAGCGATGCCCGGCAGGCAGCTCCGCGACGGACCGCGTTGCCAGGGCCGTGTCACGGAGGCTGCGCGGCTCACGTTGCACTCAGCGGCGTTGCTATTATTCGGGACAAATTCCTACTAATATAAATAGCACACTTAGGTTTTATTTCATATTCGACTTGGTGGAGCAAGACGTTGGTTACGAGGCAATTTTGAGGGCGAAAATTCTTGGGAGGTTTCTCTATCCTTTCTTCTTCCTTTAAATTGTTTGCATGATTTCCATTCATTTGCGATGTTCAATCCACAAATGAGTAGCTAATTCTCTTTCTTGCTGAGGTTATGAACTATTGTATTGAAATGTAATTGTTGAATTGTTGGTTTATTTTATCTTTTCTTCTATGGTTGTTCTATTTAATTCTTGTTCTTACTACGTTAATATCTGGCCAATGTTAGTGTAAATCCAAAAGTCCGGTTTCACCCGAGAGGGCAAGAAACTGGAAAGTTGTGAATTAATAGGATATAATCTTTTCTTGGTTTGGGAAAATTGGGAATTGATTTACCTTCGGGATAGAAATATACCTGAAAGTCGTATTAGTCATGTGGAATCGGTTTAGTATGGCTAGAACTTGAATTTCTTCTTATCACAGAAGCGCAGGTGGAAGGTTCATGATTACTGCAGTTGGGTTAAATACGAGGTTTTAATCCATAGGCATAAGTTCCGACTAGCAACCGGAGAAAAGATAAACCATGTACATCGATAGTTAGTTTCTTCGACTAGCAACCGGAGAAAAGATAAACCATGTACATCGATAGTTAGTTTCTTTACATGTTCTTTGTAGCCTCAGCATGCTCACATTCATAGTTCAGATTCCACAGTATAGATATTTTACTTTGTTATAAAAATAGTTTACAAAATACAAAGACTTTTCTTTACACTGTTGTCTTCATTGTTGTAGTGGTAGTAAATTAACACTTAAAAAGATTTCACCCCGTAGTCCTGTTCCTGTGGGTTCGACATTCCGGTTCTTAAAAAGGGCCACTATATTACTTGTACAGCCCGTACACTTGCGGGCTCATCACCTACCACTAGGTGTCTGCTGGGAAAATCCAAATCTATCAGTCCTTGCCCTCTTGGCCTCTCTCTCCCGCTCACTCACCTATACCTCCTCTATTTGCTGGGTGTACAGTGCTATCCGAGGAAAGTTAATGTACTTATGAAGCATCGCGGTCCGATAATCCTTGACCAAATAGTATGCTATACCATGCACAAACTAACTCACTCGGTCTCTCTGATTTGTCACCATCTCAGGTGCATACTTAGACATGTGAGTGAACTCCAAGGAATACTCTTGAAGTGTCATCTTTCCTTTCTTCAGGATCACAAACTCGACTACTTTAATCTCCCTCATCTCATGAGGGAAGAATAGATCCAGAAATGCGGTATGGAACTCATCCCAACCAATAGGGCCTGCTACAACTGTCCTTCTATCTTTCCACTGCATGAACCAGATGTGCGCAACCCCTTTCAACTTATATGAGGCTAGATCAGCGCACTCCTCTACAGTTACCCACATGATATGGGTGATTTTCAGAACCTCATCAATATACTCATGTGGATCCTCTTCCACCTTTAACCTAAGGAACTCCGGAGGGTTCATCCTCAGAAAATCTCTAACTCTCGTTGCTGCCGCATTCCTGTTTTGAGGGACATGCACTACTGCCTGTTGGTTGACCTAGGCGGTCAAAGCCTGAGTTAGCATCTGTACGGCTGCCCTGAACATTGCGTGGTCAACCTGCTTGGGTACATGATCCTCGAGGACTGGTGGGGCCTGCTGGTTCCTATACCCATTTCCATTCTCTTGCCCATTTCCGTTTCCATTTCTTCTTCCGTTAACTCGGCGAGGAGGAATGATTCTGCAAACGCGTATAACACAAGTTAGAAGGATAGAGAGACATTTCATTGCAAGACTTAGATCATGAAAGAAGGGAACATTTTCTAAAAATTTCATAGCCTCTTCGTCATAAGTGTGGCACACTTCACACCCATAAAAAAGATTCTACTTAATGTGGCCTTCAGACACCCTAGGATACATCAAAACATAATACTCTAAGACCAAGTTTGTCATGACTCGAATATAGCCTTGGATCGAGACATAGGACAAAGAACCCCGAGAGGGTCCAAGTCGACCTATGGAATGAACATAACATCTAAGCTCAACATTCTGAAATGCATAAATCTAACACATAACATAGCAGAAGTCTGAAAATCTAACAACATGAATATCTAAATACATACACAAGTCTGAAGCTGAAATACATACTATGTTTGTTAAGCCTCTACTACTGACAAGTTTATAGGACAAGACCCCAACTAACTCACTATAGTCTAAAACTAAAAATATTAAATACAACTGATAAAGGGCCCTTGGAAGATGAGAACTCACCAATTGAGACTGGGAGATGCTAATACTGAGTGTCTGGCTAATGGTGGGACTGAGCCTGAATATCCGATCATGTATCATGAAACGATACAACATAGAGTATTTAATGAGTACGTGCAATGTACCGAGTACGCAAGTTAAGTAAAATATCTAAGCAAGTAAAATCAGTGATCATGCATAACATAAAACATTTCATCATAATAGTTTGAGAGTAGGGATTTCATGATATAATATGAATACTTGATTTAAACGTAACTATATATCATAACTTAATCAATTAACCCAAAGATTAAAACAGATAATCATAAGTAAAACGGAACATTGGGTCAAACCTGCTAAAAACATGCTAACATGACTAATGAACATGCATAACTAAAATCATGAGGAATAATAGGAGACTGGTCTTATAAGACGTTACCATGATAGAGCTTATGTGGTCTCGACTATTACATTCAAGTGCGAAGATTCGTCCAAAGCTTTGCTAGGGATATGGATGCTACCATGATATTGATATCAAGTTGAAGGCCCCTTGGAGGCAGGGGAAGCTCATGAGGGATGTCCTAGATAATCTAAACATACCTATATTGACACAGTTCTTAGGCATAGGGTTTATGACCCTTAGCCTAATCGATGCTAGACACTACTCCCAAAAATGTGCATATGCTCTCCATCATTTTTCAACGAAGCTTACTCATAACATACATGCATAAATCTGTAATCATAACATGAGGATACTTTGGCTCAAACCATACCACAAGCTAAAAATAATGGGAGTCTAGACTCCAAAATACATGTGGTAAGCTAATAAATGAACTTTAGGTACATCATGAAACATACTTTGATCATATGGGCTTACCCATTACATAAACATGCTCTACATAGACTTGATCAATCAAAAACATGAACATGGACATGGGTAAATTTGAAATCATTCTTTCATCATATACATCTCATGATGCTTGAATACATATATCATAAATCTCAACTTTCTTGAAATTCCATGGATGGGCATCATAATTTGTAAAACTTGAAAACATAATTTGTAATTGAAAATATTGTAAAATATGCCCATGAATTATAATTCAACATTAGAAACATGCATATATCATACCTATGATAGATACTTAGAGAATTTACATGTTGGGTTAAAACTCCATAGATTCATCAACTAGAATTTTCATGAAATTGAAGAGGAGTTGGGAATGGGAGTAGATGAATACACCTATTCATAACCCTACATACCTAGAAGAATCTGATTATACAACCTTCTTGAATGCCCAATAGAAATTTGTGGAAGAACTTGATGAATCTAAGATTGATCACCCTTGGAACCCACTAAGTTTTCATGCATGGAAGAGAATGGGTTTTGAATTAGCTGAAACCTCTTAAAACACCCTTTTCTAAGATTAAAACGACGTAATATAGGTCTTAGGACCTTAGAAATTTCAAAAAAGCCCTTAATAAATTTGTAGAAGAATGCACGCTACCAGTCCCCATGAGGAACTAGATGACACGTGCCTAACACCATGACTCATGGTCTCAAGTCGTTACCTGCATTGAAATCTTGCCTTCTGAGGTTCTGTGGTGACCAAATTGTGACCATCACTGCCCACACTTTTTCAACCTTCAATCAACTCTTTACCACGGCTAACACAACGAATCGTGGTGCTGACCATGACTCGTGGTCACACCCGTGGTCACCCCAAAATCCAAAAATTCATCCAAGTCTTCCCTCCCTCCATGAGTCACTTAATGAATCGTGGTGCATCACACGGGTCACTGGATGACCCGTCCTGTGACCTGGTGTAAAATTCCTATTTACTCCATTTCAGCCCTTGGGTTTGATCATACGACTTTCGGGATACTACGGATTGAGTGTTTACGAAGTTGTCTTGCATGAAGGGAGTTAAGAGATTTGGCAAGAAGGAGAAATCTTAGTCCCTGATATGTTGGTCCTAACAGAATTTTTAGGCGTGTTAGTGTTGTAGCCTATGCGCTGGAGTTACCAGCAGAGATAGCTTCAATCCATCCAATTTTCCATATGTCCTTATTGAAAATGTGTATTAGGGACCCATCTCTAGTTGTTTTTGGTAGAGAGTGTTGGTGTGAAGGATAGAGTTACCTATGAAGGGGTTCATGTTGAGATCCTTGATTACTAGGTTCGCAAGTTGAGGAGTAAGGAAGTAGCTTCAGTGAAGGTTTTGTAGAGGAATCAGCTAGTTGAAGGAGCTACATAGGAAGTTGCAGCGGACATGATGGCTAAATACCCGCATTTTTTCCATTCCAGCTCAATTCCAGTACAAGGTACCAGTTACCTCCTAAGTACTCCATTTAGTTTCATGTCACGATCATGTCTCTCAGTTCCTTTCATGTGTTAGCATACATGTATGTTTCACGAATTTAGTACAATCATGTGATTCATGATCAGAGTCGATCACTCCTTCAATTCTTTGATAACTATACAATTTTGGGATTGCAGCTCTTTTCCTAGGGGGAGATATTGTAATACCCCAAAAAGTTCCTTAGACTAGACCTGAGAGTTACAACAAGAAAAAAGACACCAGAACAAATAACGAACCTTAGCACGGTTCGTTGTAGGAACTAACGGGTCATTGGTTGTCCCAATTGTTGACTTCTAGTGAGCTGGTAAAAAATGGCCCAGAATCAAAAAGGGGATTTGTATGGACTGTTGTTTGATTATATGGGTCATTGTTCAGATTCATTAAATCAGTTTTAAAGAAATGTTCAGGTTTTGTTTCAGAGATCACGATTCTCAATATGAATCATAGTGAGATGGTATGAGCAATAGTATCCATCCAGGGTATGAATCAGAGAATGACCTATATCACTTTGGAGGTATAAGAAACATGCAACGGATTGCAGGATAATGGTACGGTTCTTACCATCTGTCCGTAAAATGAGATATTGTAACGCCTATGACTTTCGGACTAAGTTTGAAACCATTCTAGATATGTGGTATACACCTCATAAGTTTTTTTTCGTTTAACCAATGTGTGCATGTATATGCCGAGAGTTCTTAGAGAACGACATATGCGGGAGAAGTCTCAAAGGTGGAACAAGTAAGCGCGTTGAAGAGCGAGTGAATGGAAGGAGGCCGGGGGCAGGCCACATGGAGTGTCGCGCTATGGACCTCCATCCCGCACATGCAGCGCTGCGCCTCGTCCGTAACTCGCCATGATGGGAGGAATTTCACAAACCTCCTCCCACCGCCTCTATATATATACTTAAGTGTGTAATTTTATTTCATTTAAAACTTTCCCAAATGAGGACCTTGGGCCTAGACGATTTTCTCACGAGGATTTCTTCAAATTGACGTCAAATTATGCTATCAAACATCGTCTAATTGCAAATTCTTCTTAGGTAATGATTTTTGGACCTATAAAGAATGTATCTACGGAGTTGAATCTTTGAAATCATCTTGAATTTCTGGATCTCTACGGAGTGGAAGCCGTAGAAATAATTCCTATTTAAGTCTAACATGTCGACAAGTGATAACTAAGTATTTCTACTCTTCTAGTATCTAAGAATTCATAAGATTTTGTTGTGTTGGACTCAGGTTGACTTATTGTAATCGTGTTTCATAGGTTATGGTTGCTGGCCTAATTCTTTAATTATAATAGCCCTGTTCCATTAGCGTAAAAGCTAGAATACTGAGGGATTATGAGTTTTTGATTGAAGCAAGATTTATTGAGCAGAATTTGGCTACTAAGGTATGTTAAGGCTAATCTCCTTCAGCAAGTATTCTCGCCATATAGTTGATACAACTTGTACCTTTGTATTAGCTTATGATTATCGATGTTGCAGTTAGCTTCTATGAAATGAATTGAGGTTGTAGCATAGAATCCCTTGTCGAGAATAGTATATTTAGTTGACTAACGCTAAAAACGTCATAGAGATTTTCCTACTCACTTATTTACTGTCTAGAGGGGTTAATGATGTCTTTCTGTCGTACCAAGGCCTTATAGGCTTGTAATTAGTCGTGGAGCATACTTTGTTAGGTTAGCCTTCATAAGCCATGGCTTGGTGATATAACTTCTTGTTTGACGCCTATATATATAGCAAGCTCGTCTATAGGTTGTTGGCGTACCCTAACGCCTACAAGACTAGAATCTCGAAAGGGTGGCCTTACCTTCGGTTAGTGGCACTAGGGTTGCCTAATAAACTCAGTGATAGCTTTCCATGTGATCGAGCTACTGTTAATGGACGTATTTCATGACCCGAACATAGGCCCAAGTCGAGATACGGGACAAAGAACCCCGAGAGGCCTAAGTCGACCCATGGCGTGAACATGATATCTAAAATCAACATAAATAAGACAAAGTCTAACACACATAATAACGGAAGTCTACATACATATCAATATAATACCAAATCAAAAACGACAAGCTGATTTCAACATAATGTCTTAATAGCCTCAAACATAACCGATGAGCTAATGGGACAGCATCCCCAACTAGCTCGACAAAAGACTGTAACTGCAAGAACATAAATACAGATAAATGAATGTCCCTCGAAGGATGAGGATTCACCAACAATGGCAGAGGGATGCGAACTCTAAGAATCGGCTAATGGTGGGGCTGAACCTGAATGTTAGAGCTTGTATCATGAGACAATACAACATAGAGTATGCATTCATTACTTGGAATAAGTATGCAAGGTAAGTAAAACGGATAGTTAAAATACATAAGAGTAGGACAACATGATAATAAAGTAAACATAAGGGCTCAAGGTTTTCAAACCATTCGTAAACCGTTCATAATCATAATAATAAGAGAAAACTTTATAAAACATAACTTTATCCAAAGTGGCATAGCATAACCATTCATAAATCATGAGGAACAATGGGAGGAATCTTCATAACCGACACCATCATGATAGAGCTTACATGATGTCCCAACTATCTCGCTCAAGTGGGAAGAGCCGTCCAAGGGTTTCCAGGCAAGGGACGTGCATAATCTGCTATCACGGGGATCCAATAAAATTAACGTTTGTATATATAAATCTATAGTGGCACGTAGTTTTGAGACCACGACATTTACCTGAGCGTTGGGTCTACTCGGTTCTAGACACTGCTCCTAAAAACATGCACATGAGGCTCATATCATAATCATTAATCATTCATGAAGTTCATGGCCAATTACAACATAACATACCTGATCATACTTGAAATATATGATTTTCCATGAATAAGGGCTCATGAGTTGGCCAAGAGTCATAAATTCATAAATCATGAAATTCATGCGTACTTGTAAAACATATATATACTTGACATTCATAAATCCATTATCAATGCTTGAAGAGATTTCATACATAAATCATAAATTATAATTTAGACTTGATAAGATCAAAATGATAAATAGAATCATAACTTGACTTTTCATGAAGCATGCATAATTGGGCATAATTCAATAAAATTTGAAACTATAGATTAATAATCAAAAATAGTTATAAAATCTTCCTATAGATCATAAAACATGATTTGATATATGAAGGGAATTAATCCATGGATAGATCATAGAGGATTTCACAAAATTAGGATAAACTCCATAAGATCATGAAACTTAAGTCTAGAAGTGAGATTCATGGAATGGAGAAGTGTTTTGAGCATGAGAGTGAAATGAACTCTCATTCATAGCCTCACATACCTGAGTAAGTTGATCTTACACTCTTCCTTGAATGTCCAAAGAAAATTGAAGCAGAATTGATGGATTTTAGCCTTGATCACCTCTAGGAAACTTTTAGTAATGCATGCATGGGGAGGAGAAATTTTAGAATAAGCTAAACCCTCTTAAAAAATCCTAACTAATCTTAAAACGATGTAGTTTAGGCCTTAGGTACTTAGGAATTACGGAAAAGCCCTTAATAAATTCGCAAGAAAAAATACACTGCCAGTCCCAATGAGGGACTGGATGATTCGTCCTCAACACCATGACTCGTTTTCTAATGCTAATGGACAACATTGAAATGATACCTCTGAGGGTCACCACAACTCGTGGGGTACCCAATGACTCGTGGTGACTAAGGCGTGCCGCACACTGCACAATTTTCCACTTCATGCCGACATCTGGCCATGAGTGACTTGATGACTCGTGGCCTCAGACATGGTCAACCCCAAATCCAAATATCCAACCAAGTCCACCCTCCTCCCCATGAGTCACTTAATGACTTGTGGTGCACCTTACAAGTCACTGGACGACTCATCCTGTGACCTGGTGCAGAAAATCTTTCTTTCTCCGTTTCAACCCTTGGGTCTGATCTTACGACTTTCAAGGTGTTACATTATCTACCCATTGTAAACATTCGTCCTCGAATGTGAATAAGCATATTGAAAAATTGTGAAATTCAACTTCCATATCAAATTCTGAACATCCAATGTTGAAAACTGACGGAGTGACTGACTCAGGACTAAAATACGTGACTGACTCCAGACTAAACTAAATTCATGAATCATACATACATATGTTGATATGAAAGAAATAGGGGTACATGAACTGAACATCAATCTGAATAGAGTACTAGAGGAAACTGATACCTCAAGCTGAAACTAAGTCGGAAGGTAATAAATGCAGATATTTAGCTATCATATCTGCTTCAGCTTCCCACGTAGCTCCCTCAACATGCTAATTCCTCAACAAAACCTTTACTGAGGCTACTTTTTTGTTCATTAGCTTTCGAACCTAAGGATCATGTATTTCCATCAGAACCTCCTCATACCTAAATCTATCCTTTACACCTACACTGTCTACCGGGACAACCAAAGTTGGATCACCCAAGCACTTCTTTAAAACCGATACATGGAAAACTTGGTGAACTAAAGATAATTCTGAGGGAAACTCCAACTCATATGCTATCTTTCCAATCCATCTCACAATTTGGTACAGACCAACATAACGGGAGATAAGTTTCCCTTTCTTTCTGAACCTCATCACTCCCTTCATCGGAGATACCTTCATAAAAACCCAATCATCAACCTCAAACTCAAGCTCCCTCCTCCTCACATCTGCATAGGACTTTTGGAAACTTTGAGTTGTTTTCAGCCTACCCCTTAGAAGCTGAACTTTCTCCATAGCCTTATGGACTGGGTTTGGTCCTATCAACGCAGCTTCACCGACTTCGAACCAATCAATAAGAGATCTACATCTTCGCCCATATAGAGCCATCTATATATTGGAATGGTAGCTGTTGTTATATGAAAACTAAATAAGAGGTAAATGGTCATCACAAGTTCCTTTGAAATCAATCACACACACTCTCAGCATGTCCTCCAGAGTCTGAATGGTCCGCTTGTCCTGACCATCTATTTGCGTCTGAAATGCTTGCCACACTTAGCCTGAGTACCAAGTCCCTATTGAAACGATCTCCAAAACTCGGAGGTAAACTGAGTACCTCTATCTAATATGATGGACAAGGGCATTTCATGCAACCGAACTAACTCCCAAATGTACAACATAGCATAATCCTTCGCTGAATCAGTAGTTTTGACCGGTAGAAAATAAGCTGCTTTAGTCAACCTATCTACAACTAGCCAAATAGAGTCATACTATCGGCGAGTTCAAGGAAACCCTGTAATGAAGTCCATATTGATTTCCTCCCACTTATAGGTAGGAATTCTAATGTCTTGAAGCACACCTCAAGGTCATTTATGCTCAACCTTGACTTGTTGACCATTCAGACACTTAGCCACAAACTATGCTATGTCGTCATCATTCCATTCCACCAATAGACTTCCAGTAGGCCGATACATCTTGGTGGACATTGGATGTATAGAATATCTGGAACCATGAGCGCCGTGCAACATCTTCTCCCTCAAGTCATCAACACCTAGTACAGACAACCGACCATGATATCATAGTACACCATCTCCCCCTTGGGAGAAGACGTCCACCTTATGATTCTGAACGACTTCCTTTAACTTGACTAAAATAGGATCCTCATCTTGTATATATTTGATCTCGGTCACCAAGGAAGATTCTGAAACATTTTGAACAACGAGACCACCATCCGTCGAGTCAACAAAATGAACTCCTAGTCGTGTAAGCCGATGCACATCCTTCACTAGCTCCTTCCTCTCCTCATCTACATGGGTCACACTCTCCATAGAAATCCTGCTAAGAGTGTCTACCACCATATTTGCCTTGCCGTATGATAGATGAAACTCATATAATAATCTTTCAAAAGCTCCAACCACCTCCTCTGACGTAGATTTGGATCCTTTTGGGTAAACACGTACTGTAGGCTTTTGTGGTTTGTAAACACATCCATATGGACCCCGTATAGATAGTGTCTCCAAATCTTCAAGGAAAATACTATCGGTGCCAACTCGAGGTCGTGAGTCGGATAATTCTTTTCATGGACTTTCATCTGCCTGGAAGCATAGGCTATAACTTTATCGTGCTGCATTAATACACAACCAAGGCCGATCCTCGAAGCTTCACAATATACCACAAACCCATCGATACCCACGGGTAGGGTCAACACTAGTGCTGAGGTGAGGCGAGTCTTCAACAGTTGGAATCTCTTCTCACAAGCCTCTAGTTATTGAAACTTCACTTTCTTTAGGGTTAACTTAGTCAATTGTGCTGAAATGGATGAAAACCCTTTAATAAACCTCTGATAGTAACTAGCTACAGACAAGAAACTCTTGTTATCCAATGGACTAACTGGCCTAGTCCAATTCTTTACCTTTTCTATCTTTTGAGAGTCCATCCGTGCACCCTCACTTGATACCACATGACCTAAAAACACCACCGAGTTTAGCCAAAATTCACATTTGCTGAACTTAGCATACAACTGGCGATCCTTAAGAGTCTGTAGCACCACCCTCAAATGAGCGACATGCTCCTCCTTTCTCCGGCAGTATATAAAAATATCATCTTTGAACACAATCACAAACATGTTCAAATATGGCTATCAAATCCATAAAAGCTACAGGAGCATTCGTTAGTCCAAAAGACATAATTACAAACTCATAGTGACCATACCGAGTCCTGAAGGTTGTCTTCGGAATGTCATTCTCCCAAATTTTGAGATGATGATATCTCGATTTGTGGTCTATCTTTGAGAATTACTTGGAACCTTGGAGATGGTCAAGCAAATCATCAATCCTAGGGAGGGGATACCTATTCTTGATGGTGAATTTATTCAATTGTCCATAGTCAATGCACATCCGGAGAGAACCATCCTTCTTCCGGACAAAGAGAACTGGTGCACCCCACGGGGATTTTGTAGGTCTGTTGAAACTCTTGTCTAAAAGATCCTTCAAATGCTCCTTTAACTCTTTTAGCACAGATGGATCCATTCTGTATGAAGGAATAGATATAGGTTGCGTATCAAGAATATGGTCAATACAAGTATCAATCTCCCGCTCGGGAGGAATTCTTGACAAGTCCTTTGGAAACACTTCTTTATACTTACACACTATGAGAACTGACTGGATAGAATGTTGCATCGTTAAACCTAACAAGATGGTACACGCAACCCTTAGAAATCATCTTTCTGGCCTTAAGGTAGGAAATAAAACGACCTACGGGCACAATTGAACTACCCTTCCTCTCTAGGACTGGCTCACCCGGAAATTGAAACTCTACCACACGGGTTCTATAATTTACTGAGGCATAACATGCATGTAACCAGTCCATACCATGGATAACATCAAAATCTGTCATGGCTAACTCTACTAAAATCCGTTGAGCTACAATTGAATCACCGACTTTGGTAGAGACTAACAAGGGTTATAATAAGATATCGGAACTGACTCCAAAACTACTAGCAACATAAGGCGTCACAATAGATAAAGTAGTCCCTGGATCTAATAATGCATATATGTCAAAGTGGAATAATCATAACATACCACTAACCACATCTAGTGAAGTCTCCTGCTCCTGTTAGGAAGAAAGGGCATAAAACCTGTTCTTGTACTGTCCAACACCTGCACTGGTGGACGCACCATACAGAGTTGGGGCTATAGCTAAACTGGTAGCGTGAGCACGGCCTCTACTATCACCCTGTCTAGTTAAGGGACACTCCCGACACATGTGATCAGATCTTCCATACCTAAAACAGATATTTGATCCCATCAAGCACTCTCCTATATGATTCTTGCTACACTTCCCACAGGCTAGAAAGGTACACTCTGTCTGCCTCCTCCTGGCTATGCTTCACTAATCACCTTGCGATCTGGATGGTGCACTGGCCGATGATGGCACTAGAGCTAATGACCTCTGATGAGACTACTGGCGATGCCCGCACCCCGATCAGTGCTAATCAAACCCATAAGTGTCTGTCTAGGCCTTGTTGGCGCCTCTCTCTAATATGCACTACCTCCATCTACTAGGCGTACAAAACCAATCGATGAAAATCAATGTCTTGATGAAGTATAGAGGTCTGACAATCCTTGACCAGGTAGTCCGCTACTCTATGCACAAACCTACTAACCCAAGCTCTCTGATCAGCCACTGATCTGGTGCATACTTGGACAAACGAGTGAACTCCAAAGCATACTCCTAGACTGTCATGTTACACTGCTTCAAGTTCACAAACTAAGCTGCTTTAATTTCTCTCATCTCACGAGGGAAGAACCAATCTAGAAATGCAGTATGGAGTTCATCCTAACCAATGGGGCCTACTCCAATTGTCCTGCTATCCTTCCATTGTTTGAGCCATATGTGCGCAACCCCTTTCAACTGATACGAGGCTAATATGTGCACTCCTCCCCGATCACCCCCATGATTTGGGTGATCTTCAGAACTTCATCAATAAACTCATGTGGATCCTCGTTGTAATTCCCCGGAAGCCCTAAGATCAAACCCAGGAGTTGAAACAGAGAAAAACTGGAAAATCTGCACCAGGTCATAGAACGAGTGATTCTATGACCCGTGGGAGGTGACCACAAGTTGTTAGGGGACTCGTGGTGAGGGATTGGCCTCATGTTCTGAAATTTTATGATAGGAAGACACCACAGGCATGACCATGAGTTGTGGTTAGACCCCACGACTCATTTTGTCAGTCGTTGTCAAGATTAGTCAAGGTTAGAGGGATTTTGGACAGTGGAGCAATGAGTCGTGGTCACCGACCACAATTCTTTGGGTAACTCATGGGGATACATGGAGGAAAATGGAC